>JASAUF010000170.1:432500-637710 GCA_030180095.1 Magnolia changhungtana
TTTCAAAAACAAGTTGTGGCTGACAATGAAAGATAAAATATACAACTAAATGATCATGTCTCTAATTTTAACAATGAAAAAATAAAGAAAATGACAACATAACATTGGAAAGCAATGCAAACCAATGTTAAATGATCAAGGACGACTTCATAGTAAGAAAAAAGTTCGCCATATGGTTCTTTTCCCTAGGCATATGGGAGATTTTTACAACAACAATTCTTGCAAAGGATGAAAAATATGAAAGAAGAGGGGGTGAAGGGTTGTGATAGGTCCAGCAGATCATATTAGTCGTCTTCAATTAATAAATATAAAACCTAGCTGTCTTCTTTTGTACAGAACTTCATATTTCGTTCTTTGAAAAGACAAAAATTTAAATAAAACGGTGCACCGTACATGATTCTAGGAAAAAATCAGCTTGCACGACATGCATGGAGTGGCAGTACCCCAACACAGGTTCTGACAGTGGATCAAACTCTAAGGCGTAGAATAAAAACAATGAAGAAAAAACATGCCTAACATGCATTGGCAGAACTTCAATGATAATCCTCACAAAAAAAAAATCTGTACTAAATATGCAAAATTTAAAACCAAAAACAAAAAAGTCATAAGTAGTTGATCATTACCAGCGAAGCATTGCGGAAATAGTATCTTTGGTATCTTTAATATCGAGGCTAAATCCAGGACCCAACAGCTTGTTCATGCGTCTTACGAGACGGTAGTAATAATGTCTGACCTGCATATTACAGGAAACAAAAAGAAGAAATCATCATCAGTTCTATGACATGAAAAGAATCAATGTAGAGATGTCTGAACATCACAGGAAAAAAATGGAAAATAAAGCAAATGAGCATTTTGACAAGAGAATAGGCATCATAACTGACACTTTCTTTCACTAAGAGGTCGCATGTGATACTACGCAGTACAGTAGTAAACAAGGGGCTACTTTCTTTCACTAAAAGAGCTACATATAGTACTAAGCAGTTGTAGGAAACCAGGAGCTGAAGTTACGACTACTCCAGAATGGTTCAAATCAGATCATCTCTACAACACAACATGGTTGTTTCTTTCTGGAAAGGCAACTAATTTTGTTTTAAAATGAGGAAAACAAGAAGACTGAAAGGCCAGCATTCTCAATTTGCTCAATTTGCCCCCCTGGATAATCCAGAATGAGATTTTAGCCCCATTGCCTGACTTGAAATTCTTCCCAGACCTTTAAATAACTGCCCTGCATAGAATTGTTAGAAAAAGTTCCGGTGTTACGTTCCTTCCACACAGACTTTAGATCAGCCAGGCAAACCAGGTCCTTTTTTTCCTTTTTCTCCATCAAAATCCAAGCCATGTAACAACAACAACAACAACAAAAAAATAAATAAATAAAAATAAAAACAAATCCTAGAACACAAGCAAGCATCTCCCAATCTAACCTAAATAAACCAAATATTCTCTCCCCTAGATACCTCTGACAAACCCGAAATGCAAAAAATAGATGCTCAATCTTTGCCTTACCCTGGAGACAAAGGATGCACAGTTTGCAAATTATCACATTTCTGCTTCTTAAATGGTCAATATGATAAGAATCTCGTCCCTTCACACCAACCAATCAATTGTGATCACCCTTGGATGACCCTGCCAATGTCATATTTGACCCGCCAGAGCCATCATATGCCTTCCTCACTACCTAACATCACAAAATAAAAGAACTTGTGGAGAAAGTCCTGTTTATTCTAAACACCACCGCCACCCATCTTTTTTTCTTTTTTTTTTTTCTAAAAATGGACTATATCTATTTAGCACTTCCATGAGACAAGCCTATATTCCTCAACCTCTTTATCACTTCGAGGTCTTCTAAAAAGAGACCACAACCTACCACTTCCCATACATTAAAATTGGGATACCGTGGATTCTTTATTCGATGCAAAGGAAATAATCTAGGAAATACCTCAGATTGAGGATCACTATCACATTACACATCTGCCAAAAAACATAAATGATTCCCATCATTTAATTTCCCAACAATTGCCTTAGAAAGGTTCTCCTCAATTTTGGAAAGTGCCTTCCAAAACCCTGATGCCCTAAATTGAGATGACACTTAGTGCATCATCCTCCTATCCTGCTTCCGTATTTTCAAACTACAACTTTCTTCCATAAACCATTTCCTTCCATCTCAGTTCTACAGCCATTTCCATAGAAGTGCAATGTTGATGTCATCATGTGTCTATGTGATTTTAACAATGCCCCATCCACACCTTTTAGCTTCCAAACTTTGTTCTACTACACGTGAGATGAAACTTGTGTTCTTTTGAGTTGTGCTCCATGCCAAACAAACACCCTTTTAACTCTTTCTAATCTTTGGATGGCACTGACCGGACACTAGAATAGTGCCGTATAATAAGACTTGTCAATATGGATACAATAAGAGTGATTCGCACCCTTTCTTTCCAACTGAAGTGCCTTCCTTCAACTCTTTCCATAACAGTGTCCCACAAATGAATCGAAGGTTTTGAAATACAAAACAGGAGACCAAGATATGAAGATAGAGATTTGTTTCAAAAAAAGACATGAAGATGGAAGGTTGCGGCCTTACAACTTATAAGCAAAACCACTGCCCAAAGATATTATTTCCTCTTTGCAACCAGAACGCCTAAGATTTTGGTGTTTTCTATATTAATCCAGAGAAATTGCTTTAAAACATCTTATCAACCTGTGAAGATGATCAACTTCTTGCATATTCGCATTGGAGAAAAGTAGTGTATCATAGGAAGAGATGCATAATTTCATATGCATACCAGCACATGCATGCCTCTCCACTTATTTGGAGGTGAATAGACACAACTGAGGGGCAGAGCAAAGCATACACCAAGGAAGAAAGGGAAAGAATCTCAGTGATCATTTGGAAGTTCTATATGGATTTCAGCGACTATTATAGAGTTCTCAACATGTAGTCATTCTAGAGTGTAGCTTCTACAACAAAGAAGTCATTTTTGGTGAATAATGGTGATATAGCCAAAGAATACAAATACCTTCAGAGATTTTTGGGCAATAAATTATCTTTTTTTTTTTAGAGTAATTAGTATATTCAGGCTGCCCTTTGCATTAGGAAGCCACCTAAGCATTTATAGGACAAGGTCATCAAAAGAATTAAAAGGAAGTTGTCTTCTTAAAAGCGCCATTATCGTTCTTTGGGAGGGCAGTTGACTCTTATCAAAGCGACTTTTTCTAACATGCCAATCTATTTTATGTCTCTTTTCAAATGCCCAAAATCAGTGTTAGATAGGCTTGATAATTTGAGAAGAGACTTCTCATGGAAAGGAGCCAAGGTAAATAGAAAGTTTAATTTTCTCAAATGGGAAGAAGTTTGCAAGCCATTTAATGAGGAGCAGGTTAGAAAGATTTGGGCTTTGTGAATGTAGCTCTTCTTGGAAGGTGGCACTGGAAGTTTGGTTCGAAGGTGGGAGAGATCTCCTTGTTTCCAAATACGGTATTCATACAGGTGATTGGTGCATAAATCTTCCTCTATCTACCGTGCCTCTCATTTCTGGAAGGCAATTGTTTCCACCGAGCAAAAGTTTCATGAAGGAATCTCCTTCTCTCGCTGGAAAGGGAATCAAAATCGTTTTTGAGTGGACTTATGGTGCGGGGACAAGCCTTTACAAGATCTTTTCACGGGTCTCTGAGTATTGCCCCGGAATGTTTCATCCTCATTGATCGTTGGTACTAGGAAAGGTATGTTTTTTGGTCACCTCCTTGTCAAAGAAATTAGTTGGATGAAGAATTTGAGAATATCCTTACCCTCCTCGATCATCCAAAGACTGTCATGCCTTCGCCCCAAGAAGAATATTCAATGTTTTGGAAAGCCAATAGTTCCGATGTTTTCTCAATGTGATCACTTTATAGTTTGATCTAAGTCATTCTCTTCACCTTTCTTTCCGTTCCATCATTGGTCTTATAGAGCCCCTCCGAGGATTGTAGCTTTTGTATGGCTTGTGGGAAGGAAGAGAGTGCTAACCATAATAACATCCAAAGGAGATCCATTATCCTCCCTAACATTTGCTTGATGTGTATGGGAGGCATCTATTGATCGATCATCTCTTATTCCATTGCCCCTTCGCTCGTAAAGTTTTTGGAGCACTTCATTCTTCTCGGTGATGCCAAAGTCTATAGACCATCTTCTGTAGGCTTAGCATAGAGCCACGATGGGTAAATCTCGAGAAGCTATTAGGAGGCCTGTCGTGATGGAAATTTTTTTATTTATCTGGAAAGATTGAAACAGTCGATGTTTTCAAAACAAGGGTTCTTCTGTTGAAGAGATTTTTGTTTAGTGAAATTTGTTGTTTCAGAATGGACTCTTTACGTAAAAGCAGTGAATTCTGCTATTCCTAGCATCGTGTTGAATTCTTTCCCCGTCTTTCGGCAGTTCGTTTAATAAATTTTCATTTATCTCTCAAAAAGAAAAAGTATATGATTATAACACTAACACTTATGATTTAACTGAGGACATGGTCCTTGTTAGGGTGGAATACTAGAACAGGATTTGCATAGCTGATCGCAATTAGTAAGGATAGGGATAACTCTTAGATGAAGATGATGATGATCTGATGTCTTAAGGTGAAATGAAAGAGAGAAATGGTTTGATTCTTTTCAGATCCACACAGATCTTCGAGTTGGCAGGCAGGTTTTGAGAATTCGCTAGTTTCATGATTCCTTCGTGACCATTCAACATGTTCTAAGGAAAGTAGTGGGAGATTTTTAAGTTCATATTTTAGTTTTCTTTCCAAAAAGTACTACTTTATTCAAAAACAAGAAACATGTGAAGCAAGAGCCAGGAATGAATTTCTAGTAAAGGTTAGACGTCAAGACTATAAGGCTATCAATGGGTATCTGGATCTACGCATACCCGGAATATCTGGTCTGAATTCACATTTCAGGCCCAATTAATAACCAGATCAGGCTCAGCCTACGGATTCAGATCTGTTATAAATCAGGTTGGGTCAAGTACCCAAATACAGATCTTTTTTTTTAAGTTTTATCCTTGACTTAATCATACTTATTCAATTTGGAAAGAGTGCAACAATAGAACATGATACATGTATCAGAATCACAGAGAGAGATCTTCCAATCGACTAGGAGAGTCCTAAACTGGAACATAGGCTTACAAGTCTTCGTTAGCTGCAGCCAAATTCAAATAGAAGAAAATTGGGGTAGGTTTATGATGTTATGGAAAAGATGCTCTCTCGTCATAGGATTTGTTGCACTATTATTTTTAATGCTTCTTCCACCTCTTCTTAACAAGCTTATAGTTACCCCTCAAAAATGATATTATTATTTAAAACCCATACAAAAGGATAATAATATCATTTGGATCCAAATCCAAACTCAGCTCAGACCCAAACGAGTCCAAAGACAATTCTAGACCTGATTCCAAATATACATAATTATCATCTAAGCCTTACCCAATTAAGTAGGGTTGGCTACATGAATCTTGTTCCACCATTCCACTCTATCAAGGGCTACACCTTCAGTTAGAACATAAGTCACCAACTCTTGCTTACTACCCCCATCCATGCCCTTTTGGGCCTTCCCCTTGCCCTTTAAAGTCTTCAACTTGTATCAACTATTTAGAGTCTCTGTAGCACACAACTAAACCCATCTAAGTCTACTTCCCCTAATCTTATAACCTAATGGTGCTACTCCTATGTTCAATTGAATGCATTCATTTCTAATTTTGTCCTTCCTCATCTTTGCACTCATCCATCTCAACATCCTCATTTCATCTATACTCATTCTACGAACATGTTATTCCTAAACTACGCAACAATTTGTCCGATAAAGCATGGCCGGTTTTATAGCCATCCTATAAAATTTCCCTTCAGTTTGATTGGTACAGAACAATCACATACAACTCTGGAGGCTCATCTCCATTTCTTCCACCCAACTTGAATTCCACGGGCAACGTCCTTCTCGATCTCATAGAATTGAGGTTCATGCTTGAACTAGACCCAACATGACTCAACAAGTACCCGAATCCAATCACATTGGGATTCGTACCTTGTACATGATACCCATGTCTGAGCCAATAGGCCTTGAACCTGTTTCCCTTAGTCAGGTCTGAATACTAGTAAACCAATGCCGATTGGAACCTGACCCTAACCACACCCTCTTTAGCTTAGTTGTTTTCTTCTCTTCGAACAGTTACAGACGAAACTTTTAACCTATAAGTTTGGTCCTACATATCATTGGGAATAAAGGTAAGCCAACAAGGAACATAGAGGATTCAACACCCAAGAGGTTTCATTGGTCACATCAACCTCCATAATTAACTTCCTCATAAGCTCAGAGAAAAATTGAAAGCATTCTCTAAGCACCTTTTGTTCCACTTCAGTAGAGCCAACCCAACCAATCAGACTTCTGAATCGCCTTTCCAATTCATCCCAAGAAAAAATAAACTGTTGGATATTCCTATTGCCACAACTGATTCACAAGTTACCTCTAAGGATAATATGTGAATCATTTGCGACAAACGAGACACACATTTCCCACTGGTAAGTTGAGGTTCCAATTGAACACTATAATGATCAAAAATGTAAAAAAGGACCAATCCATTGAGGAATCATAGACCTAGAAGTAGAAGGGAGAAGCAGCTTCAACACTTCCAATGGGAAATATTCAATTCCACGGTATTGGATACCTACTACATATAGGAATTTAAATGCAATTAGTTTTTTGACATTATTAAAGTAATAAAAGGAATTTGTGTAATTAAGGTAAAGCCGTGTGCTTGCATCCAATTAACAACTTCTCCCTGCCAGGCCAAACTCTACAATAGTTCACCACCATTTTGAAAATGGAGTGACTCATCTCCTCATATGTGGAACTCATGCACAACCATTCACGCCAACAAATTGTGGGGAGAATTGTGTGTGGAGCATATTTCTAAAGTCACGTTGATCATGCAATCTTAACCATACGATTTACGGCTATTATGGATGGTTGAAGTAAAATAGTAAGTGGTCCAAATTTCAATGGAAAAATCGGGTGGTAACTATCAAGTTCCGTGTAGTTTTTTGGTAGTTCTACATCCACAGTAAGGTTAGCAATGTGGATGGTCTGGACTGCACTCCATCTATGTCATGGATACGATAACAAAGTCACCAACTTTTTTTCAAAATGGTGATAAACTATCATAAGAGTCTAGTGCATCAAGAGAAAACTACTTGCAAATCATCTCTCCCCCTCCAAGTGCACTGCACGTGCCACCTTTGCTATTTCTTCCACAGGTCACTTTCCCTTCACACATAAACCAAGTTGGAAGCAAGGTTTTTGTCCCATCAACTATGCCATTGGTCCAGTAGAAAAGTCACCATCATCATCAGTAAGCCTTATCCCGACTAACTGGGGTCGGCTACATGAATCCTTTCCCGCCATTCCACTCTATCAAGGGCCATAACTTTAATTAGACCATAGGTCATCAAGTCTTTTCTTAATACCTCCACCCATGTCCTTTTGGGCCTTCCCTTGCCCTTTAGATACTTTGTTATAAACTCACTCCTTTTAACCGGCGCAATTCTCGGTCTCCGTCGCACATGACCAAACCATTTAAGTCTACTTACACTCATCTTGTTACCTATTGGTGCTACTCCTAAATTCCCACGAATGCATTCATTTCTAATTCTATCCTTGTTGTCTTGCCACCATTTTCGAAATGTTGATGAACTATCATACACAAGGCATTCCATAACAGAAACGATGGCCATAACAGCCACCGCCATTACCATCACAGTACAGGCCATAACGGCCACTACAACCCTCATAACACTGTTATGGATTTTTTTTAATTAAAAAATAAAATAAAATAATAAAAATAAAACACTATTTCAGCCCCATAACAAATTGCTACAGGGTTGTTACGGCTGTTACAGGACTGTTAAGGGTCAATATTTCATAACAGCCATTGCGACCCTATAACATGTGACACCTTTACCGTTACGTAATGGTCATTACGGCCATTACATAACTGTTTTGGAAATCATAGCATCTAGCACACCAAAATAAACCTACTTTCTACAACCACTTCCCCTTCCCTCTCCAACCTTTTGCAAATCATCTCCTCACTCCAAGTGCATTGCACATGCCATCTTTGTTAGTTCTTCCAAAAGGTCACTTCATGCGTAAACAAAAAGGATAAGCATGGACTGATGTCCCCGGGTTACTGGCAAGCACTTAACTGCACATCATACGACAACTATATTAAGTTTTTGGAGGAAAGAAAAAGAAAAAGAGGACAAGGAAATAGAGAGAAGAGAAGAAAATAAAAGGCTTTGAAATCTCGAGGATGGAATTTGCTCTGATACCACTTAAACAACCAGACACCAAAATGTAAGGTGGATCAAAGAAAGAAGAATATTGATCGAGGGTAAATCCAACAATCATCTATACTATACTAGAGAGCACAACAAGCCCCTCTCCTTTTCGGGGGATTCCTCTGTAACAGATGTAGCCTGCTCTATACTGATTTTGCTAGGCTTTAAAGAATCTCTTCTTACCAAAAATGCATCCATTTCCCAATGTGTTAACATGGTGGGCAAAGCAACAATTTGGTTCTTTCTTTTCCACAGAGATCTTAAGAATGGGGAGGTTGAGGACTTTGTTATTCGAGATCGCATTCAGGACCTCCCAATCTCCCTCAAAGTGTTGATAGATGGCATTGGAATTTTAAAAAATCAAGCACCTTTTTTATTAGATTATTTTACCGACTCCTCAAAATTGGTTGTTGGGGTGATCAAGCTGCCCCCGGTTCATATGCAGTGCTAGCCATGCCCCCCACAAGTGGTTTTCAGTTCCTGATACAGTTGGCTTGCTGCTATTGATAAAATTATGATGATTGATCAACTTCTCAACAGGAATATGATAGTCACATCTGGTTGCATCATGTGGAAGACCTTGGCCTTTTTAGGGCATGTTTGATTTTCTTAAGTAAATGTAAATGCAGTGGAAATGGGCAATAATTATTTCCTTTGGTAATTACCTTCATCGCTCCCTATGTTGATTTGACTCCTACTTTTTTCAACACTTAAATCGAGAATGCTGCCAAATATATGGGGGGCCCACCATGATGTATGTGGATTATCCACACCGTCCATCCATCATGCCAACTGAATTTAGGGCATGAACCGAAAAATGAGACAGATTCAAAGTTCAAGTGGACCACACCACAATAAAAATGGACTTGAACACTCACCAATAAAAACTTCTTGGGGCCACTGTTTACTTTGGTGTGGGCCACTTGAATGTTGGATTTTTCTCAATTTTCGGCTCATGCCTCAAAATGTTCTGGTAAAATGGATGGACAACACGGATATGTCATATACATGACAGTGGGGCCCACAAATTTATGCCAGTCAGTTTGGACCATTTTTTGAAACAGGAATACCTTCATATTTTCAAACAAGTGAAATCGTAGTAATTGGCTATTTACAGGGCATTTACCCTAAATTTGGAAAATCAAACGAGCCATTAATGTGAATTGGGTTATTCCTTATTTGGTCAATTCACCATTCCAAGCTCGAAATTGGGGTGGTATTCAAGACAAAAGGTTGAAAACATTATGACAATTGTCTTTTCTCTCTGTACTTTGGTCACTAAGGAAGAAGAAAAAATAATTCTGAATGTTAGGTTGAGAACCCCATTGATGTGGTGCTCCATATAGTTAAGAGGGTGGGTCATTTCCCGGTCCTTGGGTTCTACCCATTGTAAAGGGGCATAATCCGAATTCTAGGTCTTTCAAGATGTTATCTACCTCCCATTTGGTGGGTCCTGGGATGATTTTTCATCATCCCTTACTCGTCCACTTTATTATTTTGCGCTCCCCGCTTTTTATCTTGGTGCCTATAAAATTTTGCATTAATATTTTTCTAAAACCAGGAAGTCTCCACTAAACAAATCCAAATTCCATGTCAATTCTGATTATCAAGTTGTTGTTGAAATATTTACTAAGCTATCCGCAGACAAACTGGATAGTTGTCATGTTAACGCATCAGCTTGAGGGGACTTGGTGTTTTAGTCAGTTTTTAGTGTCTAAGGGCATTAATGACCTTCTACTTTTCATTTATAAAGTTGTGACTAGAGTTACCGTAAACCCTCTTCTCTCTCAACATTAATGTCGGTTTTTAGTGCTTAAGGGCATCTCTCTCTCTCTCCATTCATTTGCAGGACTTGCTACCTTTTACAAATCTCATAGTTGTTGGTATTTCTCAAAGCAGTACTAAAGAAAGAGAGCATGTACCCTAACAGCCAACTAGAGAAAGAAAAGACAATAAATTTTAAATAAATAAAAAAATAAAAATCTTCCAAACTCTCTCCAACGTTTAGAAAAAACACATGAAATCTAGCTCATTTGAAAAGGGAATGAAAAGCATGATCTATATTGAAAATTGAAGCCAGAGGAAATATCCATGATTAGTAGCAATAAAGGATGTGCTTCTACCATGTTTCACAAAATTACCTTTATGACTGCCTTTTGATTAGAAAGTGTTTGGAGCTTCTACCACTAATTCACTCACCCAATAGTATTTAAAACAAATGCTCAAGTAGGTTTTTCTTCAAAAGCAATGATCAGGTAGTTGCAGTGGGCAAGTTGCAAGCAAACAAGGGCATTTCGCATTTAGCTTCAGCAAACACCAGAGCAATAGGATGGCATTTTCTACAGAACAAAGGTGAAAACTCTAATTTGAAATCATCAGTTTTGCCACACTTTGCTAGAGTTTAGCAATTAGATGAAGCAATGGCCACAATGTGATCAAAGGATTAATTGAGAGTTGGGAGATCCACCTTAGTAGCAGATATGTTTGCAAATATGTTTTTTGTACTATCAAGGCATAATTGTGTCAAGGGTTCAAAATCCATTGCGAAGGAACCTCCATTGCAGGCTGCTTGGCTTGTCAACTTATAAAGCTTTGCAAGATTATGCAGAATGTTGTCTTTTAGGCTATCCATCAATTCCCTTTTGCTCTTGATATATGAAGAGTGAAGAGCTCCTTCACACATGAAAGAATGCTAATAAAAGATCTTGATTCAGATTGACTTTGAACCTTATACATGAACAATTTATTATTTTCTTTATATTTTGCAAGCACTTCTTCTTCTTCTTTTCGAAAGATGACAATTTATTTATGAAGACAGCAAAGCTGAAAGAATACAAGGAAAAAAGAAAGACCTAAAGCGCACAACACACGCTACAACCCATTCAAACTAGAGGCCTCAACTTCAGACGAAGCCGCCGCCCATTCAAAAACACTTGCTTTTGCTTGAAGAAAGACTCCCCTTGGATTACCACACATCCCGAAAGCATCTATTGTTCTGTTCCTTCCAAATAGCCCATAGCCCAGCTAGGAGAGAGCCTCCACACCTCAGTTACACATTTACAATGACCACCAACATGCCACTACCTAAAGAAGTCATCAATTGATCTCAGCAGAACCCAAGAAACACCGAAGAGCCCGAAGAATCTTTCCCATTATCTCCCTTGAAAACGGACAATGCAAAAAAAGACTCACTGACTCCTCATCTTGCCAACACAAAAGGATAAGCATTAAGGATAACGATGCCCCTCTCTCTCAAGTTATCAATCGTCAACACCCTATTCCATCCAACTAGCCACACAAATGCCGCCACCTGAGAGAGGGCACCATAGGACTAAAGGAAAATGTTTGCAGTTTAACACCTACAATAAGGCCACTTGACAACATAGAGAACAGAAATTTGACCGAAAACTTCCACGACTTCGTCTCCAACAACCGCACTGAATCAACTCCTTCCAAAAGAAAAAACCCCCAACAACCAATTTAAGAGAGCCACCAACTCTTCAAATTCATTCTCATGGAGATCCCTTCTATAAAAAGGAATCATATATTAAATATCAATGATATTGGCTGATATATCCCACAATATATCTTGTATCCCACCTATGCTATAAAAAATACATAGACAGTGTTTTAAATATCAACTATATCAGCCGATATGTCTTGTATCCCGCCTGTGCGATACGGAACGTAGAAGTAGTGGGATATATCCCATATGTTTGATCCGGTGAGCATTTTTTATTTCCGACTTTTTTTTCTGTAAATTATGTTAAATCAGTGTCGAATTGTTACAAATCAATGATTTTTCATGTTTTGCATTAAAAATCATAGATTGGGAGCTTCGGTTTTGAGATTTGGAGGAGAACGACCGAGTAGTGGAAAATTGAAAAAAATCAAAATTTTCCCAATTTCTCACAAATCGGTTGCAATCTTTATGACCAAACATAAAATCAAACATGCAAGTAACCTGATCTAGTGATTCTTCTTTTGCTTTTGAATGTATTGCTTGTGTTTCCACACATTTTCTTACATTTATAAATTATAAGAGTAAACTTTGAATATACTTGCATCAATTCAGTTAGACAGCGCATAGATTAGGACCCCATACAAAGAAAACTTATTATGTGCACTTGTGGTTTTGTAACGTTTTGATTTTTAAGTGTGTATTGATGTCTTTTTTAACAATCACTGAAATTTCATTGAAAAATTCGACCAATTTCCAATGTTTCCCCATGTTTCCAACAACAGCAATACATTACGCGATATAACTGATATATCACATGCGATAATACGCATCTGTATCCCAAGGGTGCTGATATATCTCACATGTTCAATTCGGTGAGCATTTTCAATTTCCAATCCCTTTTTTGTTGAAATTATGTTAAATTAGTGTCAAATGGTTACAAATTCATTAGTTATTCATGTTTTACATGAAAAATCATAGAGTTGGAGCTTTGACTTCGATTTCGATATCCATTGGTTCTTCGTGTTCTACATGTTTTTTTCGAAATTTTCCTTCAACTAGCTATTAATTGAGACTAATTTCGAAGTATTTGGGAGTATTTGATTAAATGAGCATCACACACTCTAATTTCGAAATTTGAGTGTTGGAGGTTTAATTTGAAGAAATTTGGAAAAAAAAATATTGAAATTTCTCCAATTTCTCCCAAATTGTTTGCAATGCTACACTCCAAACATAAAATCAAGCATGTATGAGGGTTGATCTACCGATTTGTTAAGTCCTTGTCAATTTTTGAAAAATAAAAATCATTTTTAATTAAAAACTATTAAAATATAATTTTTTTTCAAAATTCCCCTTCAACCAACTGTCAATTGAGACTAATTTTGAAGTAGTCAGGAGTATTTTTTTTTTTTTTTTTTTTGAAGACACAGGGTGTCCTCACCTCTTTTTTGAAGTGAGACTAATCCCTGTGGATACACGCAATCACCCACAACCATGTGTATCACGTAAAGCCAAGGAGGGGAATCGAACCCTCACCTATAGGGAGCAAACCTATGGTGAAGACCATTCGCCCAAACCTCGTTGGGAGTATTTGATGAAATGATCATCGCATATACTCTCAATGTTATGCATTTAATTTGAATATAGTTACATTAGTTCAGTCAGATGGCGTATAGCTTAATACCCAATACAAAGGAAACTTATTATGTGCACTTTGTTTTTGAGATGTTAGGATTTAAAAGTGTGTATTAAGGTCTTTTTTAACAATCCGTGAAGTTTCAGTGAAAAATTCAACCATTTTCCCAATGTTTCCCTATGTTTCCCAAAAAGTGCGACAAATTACCTAATACAAACGATATATCCCGTCCGATAACCGATACGTATCTGTATCCCAAGGGTACAATATGTAACGCGATACCGATATTTTGAACATTAATCCAAACCACGCAATCCTCTTGGGATGAAAAAACAATGGTTAACTAAAATATTACGGCCCACGGTCACTAGACCAAACCTTGAGAATTGATCTTGAAGCTTCCAATCACCAAGCGACACATCCTTCCAAAACCTCAGCCTTAAGCCATCACCCACCCTAAAACTCACCCCTCTTAGGAGTTAGGACCACATCTTTTAAGTCTAAAATAGATCTCCGAAGTCCAAAGTCCCAAAGCTCTACCCGAAGAGACCTTTTTGGGCCACCAACCTTCCCGCTCCACCCCATACTTTCTAGCTATAACCTCCTTCCGCAAACCCCCTCCTCTGTACCAAATCTCCATACCCATTTCTCCAAAAGAGCCTTGTCCATGAGGCCCAAATTACAAACCGACCCCAAATAGGTAACAAGATGAGGGAATGTAGACTTAGATGGTTTGGTCATATGCAATGGACATTAAGAATTGCATCGGTTGGAAAGAGTGAGTTGGTACTAGTTGAAGGTTCTAAAAGGGCAAGGGGAAGACCCAAAAGGACATGGATGGAGGTAGTAAGAAAAGACTTAATGACCTACAGTCTATCAGAAATTATGGGCCTCAATAGAGCGGAACGGCGGAAAAGGATTCATGAAGACAACCCCAATTAGTTGGGGATAAGGTTTATATGGTGATGAGGATTACCAACCACAAATAGTTGGGACAAGGTTACGATGCTTATGATGCCATGATGTGATAATGATGATGACGCCATGATATTTAGCAGGTAAAATACAACAATATGTCCATCATAGCATCAAATACATAGTAAAAGCCAAGAAGAAATTACGCAAATGAACTCTTTGATGATTCAGTATTTTTTTTCATACCTTTCAAAAAAACAAACAGTATTGTGCCAAGAAGAAATGACACAGTACTGTGCCAAGAACATGGTATTTAAAAGCAATTACATGGTATTTTAAAAACATAGCATTGTGCCAAGAAAAAATGACACGGTAATTTTTTTTTCTTGATACCTTTGATGGTTTAGTAATTACATCTAGAATGCCCAAATTGAAATATAAGCATAGTATTCAAAAGAGGTAACATTATGGCCATATCAGCCATTATGCAATGGCAATGGTGGTGCCATTACATGATATGCTGCCATAACACCCGATTTGAAAAATATCCCATAACGGACCTACAGGTCTATAATGGGCTGATACAAGGCCGATATGGGGCCGATACATTTTTCCTCTTGAAAAAAATTCAACTGTTTATAGGGCCATAACAGCCTGTTAACATAACAGCCATACAGCTTGCCGTTAAAGCCTCCATTACCATTATTGAATACCTAGATTGAAACCATTAGGCTTGCAACCAGGGATAAATCTACTTCAACATAAAGATGACTGGTGGTTATTATGACAGAACGAGTGGAAAGGGCAACGCATCTAAACTTCCATACCTGATCTTTGTTTTTGCTCTGTACACGGCATGTGATCTTGTCAAAATTCTGCATACAACAAATGCCATGTTCATTAAGAAAACACTAGTAAAGACTTCAACAACCAAAAATACAAGTGATCTAGAAAATGCCTTGCCAACTAGTCGTAATGCATTGAAAAAATTTTCCTCTTCTTGACGTGTCCATGCCGCCCATTGTCGTGTTTGTCTTTTTACTGCATTAGAAAATGGCATCATACAGCAGAAGCTATAACAAGTTACTTCCAACTAAAAGGTAAGTGTGACAATCTTGAAGAAAAGCATCTCAAACAATTTAAATCAGAATATAAAATTTGAAACACTAACAATTGGGAGACAGACCAGGCATTTGAGAATCAATGTCTTTTGGAGAGGATAAAGGAACACTCGAATCTCCATACTTAATCATGTGATGCTCTGACGGAGGAGCTTTAATATCCAAAGCTGCTGGTGGTTGTGTTTGCATGTTGAATCATCACACCCTAATTCCCATATGTTGCTCTTTAGTAACCGTTACTTTTGAACAAACTCAAGGTCTTAGAAGATGTAATCCTGGTTAAACAAAAGGAAAAAATCTCATTATTAACAACCCATAGACATATGCAAAATATCAAGAAAACTTGGTAGGTCGGAACCCCCCCCCCCCCCCAAAAAGATTATGGCTTTTGCATAGTTGGTAGGTCATGATTGAATCCTCACCATCAATCATCTTCAGCATAGAAATTCCTTCATAGTAAATGGATGTTACAGGGGTTTGACCAATCCGGAAAGTGTGGATCATTTGCTCATCCATTGTTCCTTCACCAAGGCCATTTCGCATTGGTGTCTTCATCAATTTAAAGAGGCATGGGTCTATGTCAAGCTCTATTCATCTCCTTTTTGAAGCATGGAGTCTGAGCCCCTTTAGGCAGAAGAGAAGAGTGTTTTGGAGGCTATGTTTTGCAGCTATCCTTTGGGTTGTACGGAGGGAAAGGAAGAATCATTCCTTCAATGGTGTAAGCTGCCCCAATCTTTACCGGTGCCAGTTGAATTAGACATCGTGTTTGCTCTTGGGTGGAGATATCAAGCCTATTTCCCCCAAGTAGCCTCGGATTAGTAGTTTCTTGTTGGTCAGTGCTCCTTTGTAATGTGCTTGCATTGTAATGTACCTTTGGGCTTCCCTTCTAATAAAGCCTTGTTTAATGATTAAAAAAAAAATCATTATTTCATAAATAATTTACAATATCAATTCATATATAAAACCGTATCACGTTATGTACCAGAGCGACACAACTATTGTGAGATTAAACCTATGAACCATACTATGAAACTTACATAGAGTGATTAAAGAAAAGACTAAGGCATGAGATGAATATATCAGACAATCAATTTGGTTATGCCAGGGTTGTCTACCACTAAAGTTATTTTCCTACATAGGCAATTGATGGAGAAATATAGGAGTGGAGGAAGGACCTCCACATGGTCTTTATTGACTTATAGAAAGCATCCTAGAGAGTTAATTTGGTTTGTGTTGTGTTGTGAAAGAAAGGAGTTTCAAGAGGTTATATTGACATGATTAAGATACATATGAGGGGGGGTGACAAATATGAGGACTATTAGTTGAGAAAAGTGAGTTCCTAATTATATTGTAGGCTTACATCAGGTCGGCAGCATTGAGCCGGTACCTTTTTTCAAATTGATTATGGACGAGTTAACAAGGCATTTGCAAAAAGAGATCCTGTGGTATATGTTGTTTGCAGATGACATAGTTTTGATTGACAAGATGAGGGAGGGTTTAATAGAAAGCTAGATTTAAGGGCATGTGATTTAGAATCTAAAGGATTTAAAATTAGTCGAACTAAAAAAAAAAAAGTATATGGAGTGCTATATTAGTAATAATAGGAGTGAAAACAAGGAATTAGTTAAGATTGCTAGCCAAGAAGTTTCCCAAAATGACCACTTTTGATATCTTGGGTCTATTCATGAGAGTGGAGAGATTGAATTCAAGTTGGGTGGACGAAATCGAGATTTGCCTCTGGAGTTGTATGTAATCATCATGTACCACTCAAACTAGAAGGGATTTTATTTTATTTTTTTATTTTTTTTGAGAGATGACAACAATTTATTAAGAAGCTCACGGAAGCAAGAAAAGAATACACCCCAAAAAAAAGCAAGCGCCCCGAAGAGGCCTGCTAGAACCGAAAAAAAAAAAAAAACAAAACAAAAACAATTCCCACCCAATCAGACAAAAGACAATCGATTTTACTTATAACCTCCCCCACTCCTTCCTATAGGTTTCGAAAACATCGGTCGTTCCTAGCCCCCCAGATGCCCCAAAACACAGCCATAATAAGCAACCTCCACGTAACCTTGACATATGACACTCAGGAAATTCAAAAGCTCAGCGACCTCGCCAATCTTCGAGTCCGACACGTTCCACCTACGGGCAAAGGACCACACCACCCCCTCTTGTCAATAGAAAAACAATCCTCGACTACTACAAATTGGTCAATAGCTAATCGAGCAATCCCGAGAAATAATTCCTAGAGCGATCTGTCCACACACCACACATCAACCCATAATCAAATGCGCTTTCCGTTCGCAAGGTTGAAAGATATGCCCCTTTTAACTAGGTGTTGTATGGCCGCAATAGCTTTTCAAACCATCCCCCCTGTTTGAGTTCCATACTTCTAGCAATAATTTCCCTCCATCATCTTCCCACTTCAACTCCAAACCTCCATATCCACTTTCCTAAAAGAACCATGTTGATGACAGACAGAGGCTTCAAACCCCACACCCTTCCCTTTAACTAGGTGTTGTATGGCCACAATAGCTTTTAAAACCCCTGAAGCTCCATACAAAGACGAACTTCTCACAAACCATCCCCCCTCTTTGAGTTCCATACTTCTGGCAATAATTTCCCTCCATCTTCTTCCCACTTCAACTCCAAACTTCCATATCCACTTTCCTAAAAGAACCATGTTGATGATAGACAAAGGCTTCAAACCCCACACCCTTCCCTTTAACTAGGTGTTGTATGGCCACAATAGCTTTTCAAACCCCTGAAGTTCTATACAAAGACGAACTTCTCACAAACCATCCCCCCTCTTTGAGTTCCATACTTACTGGCAATAATTTCCCTCCATTTTCTTCCCGCTTCAACTCCAAACCTCCAGATCCACTTTCCTAAAAGAACCATGTTGATGACAAACAGGGTCCCCCCCTCCCTTTGATTGGCTTACACACCTCTTCCCACTTGAGGAGATGGAATTTCCTATAAACACTGGGGCCCATCCATTAGAAGTCTCTCCTCAATTTCTCGAGTCTTTTCAACACAAACGTTGGGCATTTGAAGAGAGAGAAAAGTAAACCGACATGTTAGAAAAAATCGTCTTTAGAAGGGTTAACCTACCCTCCAAAGAAAGGGATCAACATCTCCAAGCAGCCAACTTCCTTTCGATCCTCTCGATAACTTTTGTTCCACAAGTGTGTTGGTAGCTTGCCAATGCAAAGCAGCAACCCTAGATAGAGGACAGAAATTCGCCCATTATGCACCCAAATAAGGAAGCATAAAGAGATGGCTCCTCAGAGTCCACATGCACCCCCAACATCTCAAACGTTGCCGTATTTATCTTTAGGCCCGAAACCGCCTCGAAACAAAGCAAGATTTTCCTAAGGTTGTCCACCGAACTAGAATCCCATTCACAAAACAACAAAGTGTCACCTGCATACTGCAAGTGGCTTATGTTATTGTCTTCACATGTACCCCTGAAACCACAAAAGAGCTTATTTTCCTCCCCCTTTGAAGTAGCATGCTTAGAGCTTCCCCAATTATAACAAACAAATAGGGGGAAATGGGATCCCTTGTCTGAGACCGCGGGAAACTTTAAAGAAGCCTTTGGGCAAACAATTTATCAACATAGAAAAGGAGGCTGATTGCACACACTGTCGAATCCAATTCCTCCACTTGAGACTGCACCCCAAACTATCATGTAGTCCAGGAACTCCCAATCAACATGGTCATACACCTTCTCGATGTCAAGCTTGCATACTAGCCCACTCTTCTTTTCTCTGTGCTTTGCCTCAATGCATTCATGGGCTATTACAGCACTATCTAGGATCCGCCTTCCCCCCACGCAAGCCCCTTGATTTTCCGAAATCACCTTTGAAAGAATTTCCTTGAATCGTGTAACCAAAATTTTGGCAAGAATTTTATACGGGTTCCCAATAAGACTTATCAGTCTGAAATCCCTCATTTGCTCGGCTCCTTCTAACTTCGGGATGAGGGCAATGAATGTGGCTCCAAGCTCTTTAAACAGGCGGCCGCTTTCATAGAATTCCTCAATATAATCCAAGACATCCCCTTCTAATAACATGCCAAATTTTCTAGAAAAAGAAAATAGGGAAACCATCAGTACCCGGGGACTTATCACCACACATGGCTACTAAGGCATCTTTAACTTTGTCTTCCGATATAGGTCTTTCAAGCATACATACGTCCTCATTGGAAAATTGGCGAAAGTGAAGGTTATCCAGCCTCCGGCAACCCCAATTCTCTCCAATTAGCAAATCTTGGTAAAATGAGACCGCGGAGTTGCAAATCTTAACCTTCTCCGATGTCCTCACCCCATCGGCAATCAAGGAGGATATTTTGTTAGCCCGGGCTCGAGCGCTAGCAATGTTATGGAAGAAGCGTGTATTCTTGTCACCTTCCTTCTAACCAAATAGCTTTCGATCTTTGACGCCACTTGATTTCTTCTTCTTTGGCCTAAGTAGCATATCTAAGAGAGAGATCAGCCCGTTTCAACCTTTCTTCCTCAGATAAAGTTCTACTTCCTTCCAAGAAGTCTAGCTTGTGGATTTCTTCAGCCATCTTGTCAAACTCTTCCCTTGCACCCATAACCTCCTCCTACCAACATCTGAGTTGGTCCTTAAGAAGTCTTAGCTTATTGCTAAGTTCGAACTCAGCATATCCTTGAATATCAAACGAAGCCCACCAATTAGAGATTAGCTAGTAAAAGCCTTCCACTCTTGTCCAAGCATTTTCAAATCTGAATGAGCATGGGCCGCGATTATCATCATCCACTACAAGCACAATTGGCCGATGGTCAGAGGTCACCTTACGAAAGCACTGCTGCGATACTAATGGGTATTTCTCAATCCAGTCCAAAGAAACCAGAAATCTATCAATTCTCGACATAACAACGTTCTCTTGCACATTAGACCAAGTAAACCTCACTCTTAGAGGCAGATCAACAAGAGAATGTTGACCCAACTACTCATAAAAAGTCAGCATACTTTAGAAATCTTCCTGCCTCGTGATCTCTCATAGGAGAAACAAACCACGTTAAAATGCCCTCCAATGCATGGATATCTGTAACGTCTCGGAAAAATCCGTACAAAGACCCGAGTACCACCTCAGGCAAAAATCACTCGGGACCAAATCCTTTAGAAATTAGATGAAATTAACTAAGTGCTAAACTAGATTACCTGTGAAATTAGCACTAATCAATTTAAATACGAACTGCAAGACCCAAAACTTGCAGAACCATTAACGCTACATTGCCCTAAAATCTATGATCAATCTCTAAACCGAGTTGCTCTCGAGAGCACATTGAAACTTCGTATTGGACCCGGACCACGCGTCGAAAGTCTGATGACTACGAAAGTATACGCTTATGACTGCCTTACTGAGCTTGACGACTATCTCGGAAATCAATTCCTAATGTTACCCAGAAACGCACAACTTGAGCTCGGAGCGAAGTGTGTGAGAAACGCGAATACCTTTAAGAAATGAACTCAGATTTAAGCAAACTAGGCCGTTCGCTTACGGGCCAAATTTAAGATTTCAGACCGTCGGAATCTGACCCAATTACACCCTCGGATCAGGGAAAATTTCATACACATGTCAGTGCACTTGTGGCTCTGATCAAGTGTCAGTGACCGTTGAATTGAAACTGGTCCGCCGCGATGAATCTGTAAATCCGATCGGACCAAAAACTTAACTCGACCTAGATCCAATGCCAGGGAGCTTAAGTCCGACCGCATGCAGAAAAGGGGCCTCCAGAAGTGCTCTGTTGGATCGAAACAGCCAATATTAGGCTATAACCTAAGTATACCATGGCCCTGGGGCCATTCCCATCACTTCTGAGCCTATATAAGGACCTTAAACCCTCTCTCTCTCTCATGTCATACGAATTCGCAAACCCTAGAGAGAGAACAGAGAAGAAAGAGAAGTAAAGAGAGAGAAAGTGAGGGAGAGAGTTGGAGTTTGTTTGTGGGATTCCATCCCGCCACTCCACATGCTTAACTATCACATCTGTATCGCTATTCCGGCGATTCTGATCCCGTTCTTAGGTAAGAAAACCTAACCCTAATCTGTTTTAGGATTTCAAATAGTGTAAAGGATGAAATAGCTAGCCTATTTCATACTGTAGGTTGCCGTTGTGCCGTAGATAAAGACTCGGTATACAAACTAAGTTCGATACTTGTTTATCGGCGAAAGGTGCGGACTATAAACATTTAGGTTATGGTTTTCAAGGCTTTTAATGTCGGTTAATGATTTATAACTGATTTGGGTGCTGTTTCACATGCTAAATGCGAAGATTTCCTTTGCTTTATAGAGATATATGAACTATGTTGAGTATAGCATACTCCATGTGTTAGTTGAAATGATTGTATGCGTATAGAATTTGGAGTCGTGTTTGACATGATTATCCGTCGTGGATATAGGGTTGTTGTATGAGCGACAACCTCTTGGCGAAAGGATTTGCCCAAATACATGTTATGGCCAACGTACATCATGTATGTTGAAATGTGTAGTCAAGCCTTTCCACGATCTCCGTCAAGGATTTTCCTTTTCACCAATCCCTTTGATGCTTGTTGAATGATTTTTCAACTGATATGTCGTCCCCTCTTTTAAGAGCTGAGATTTTGATTCTATTTAGGCGGATACCGAGCAAGTGTTTGTGAAAATGTCTGAATGAGTATGGAACTAGGATTCGTGCTTGCCATGATTATCCGTCGTGGATACATGATGGTTGCACGTGTGACAACTCCTTGGTGAAAGGAATTGCCCTAATACATGTTATGGCCAACGTACGTCATGTATGTTGAAATGTGTAGTCTAAGTGTTTGTGAAATTGTCTGAATGAGTATGGAACTGGGATTCGTGCTTACCATGATTATCCGTCGTGGATACATGATGGTTGCACGTGTGACAACTCCTTGCTGAAAGGAATTGCCCTAATACATGTTATGGCCAATATACGCCATGTATGTTGAAGTGTGTAGTCTAAGTGCTTGTAAAAATGTCTGAACGAGTAAGTATTCGGAAACTTGTACTTTATGAAGGTGTTGAGGTGAGATTCTCAATTTCCTTAGCTATGTGTATAAATCCCTTCATGCAACTTAGATTTAAAACTGTGTGATTTAGTATGAAATGCATATGTGCCAAACATGCTTACTTTGTATTTTGTGAAATGCTCAAATGGTTACGTTCTTCGAATCAATTGTTTAATGTTGAAATGCCTATCACACATGTTATCCTATTTTGTTTAAATGTGTTTGGGACTACTACATAGTCCAGGCTATCGGTAATAGCTCCCGAACATGTGGTTGAGTTAGCCTCGTCACAATGGATATGTTCGAGGAATCCGAGTCGTACGGTGATTGCCGACAGTGGTTAGGCCACGTGGAGTGCTTACGCGCTCTATGTCGATCAATTCAACATACGCTCATACCAGTCGAGCTTGTCAAGTAACCCGATTGGCCCAATGTATGTTCACCATGTATGGACGCTACTGTTTGAATCTAAGGTACCAACTTACCAATGAAAACCCCGTTAACCTTGGTACCTCGATCCGCTAAGACTCATGAGCCGGACATGGTGGTATGGGACACCGTGGTCGAGCTGTCGGCCTACGCCAGGGCGACGAGCCCACCCGTAGTGATCAGTGAGCAACCTCAGCTCGTGAGCCGAATACGGTGGTATGGGACGCTGTATTCGAGCTGTCGGCCTATGACAAGGTGACAAGCCATTCGTAGTGACCTCGAGCATACTCTGAGAATGCGCCGAGGTGACGAGCCTTTCCGTAGCAACTAGAGTATAAGCTAGGCCTGCATCGCGGTGACGAGCCCTTTGTAGCGACCTGGAACCGTAACATCGTATGAGACTAGCTAGGACTGACGACCCTAGAATGGATCATTGTTTGGAAAATGATATAAGGGAGGTACCTTAGCTTCCCAATCCTGCTGTATGAAGTGGTCTAATAAGAACTTGGTAATCACGCTCATGCACCGCATTGCATGTGCCTTTGGCGTTGGTGTTGAGCACGGAGAGGGGTGCATGCGCGCGACCGTAAGAGGAAGATCGCAGAGAGGGAGTACGGCGAGGGCATGCATCATTAATACATATCATTTTGCATTAACCGAGTACTTAAGGGATGCTTGATCGTATTGCTTTATCATTCTTGCTTGATTGAATTGATAACATGTTAACCTTTGCCATTTTATATAACCACATCGAGTTCCTCACTCACTCCCACGCTATATTTTGGGACGTATAATGGTGTTTTAAACCCACCAACTGACCTATGATTTGTCTTACTGCCAATGGTGATGGCGATGCTTATGAGAAGAGCCGAACTCCTGACTATTATGATGATGAGGAGTTCTCCATATGCAACTCCCGGCGCAGATCCTATGTACCACATAGTAGACAACAAAATCCAGTTTTTAACACCCCAAAGAGGGTTTTGAATAGATGACATGCACATTACCATTTTGTATATTTTGAGAAGCTTTACATGTAATTATTGACCTAGTAACATGATCATACTCGGAGACCTACAATTTATACTTTATACTTTATATATACTTACACGCATCTTCCGCTTTTAATGGAAATTCAACTGTCTTCGAGTATGATATCTTGCTTTTGGTATAATCCCATTCATGTTTAATGCACTATTTTGCACGTGATGATAAAACTCATCAATCATCATTATCTTGTTGTCATAAGTGATGTTTTCTCTAACATCCCGAGGAGTTTGATCTTAAACTCGACCTCCCATTTTCCAAAGCTTTAGCGTTACAATATCTCATTTCTATATAACCATGCATCGAGCATCTTCTCCACACAGGGAATCAGGTGACTATATATAGTTATTCCGTATAATGCGAAAAAGACTTCATACGGATTCAATCGACGTGATATCTTCCCCACTCCACTTCTAAAACGGCCTCCCCCAACATGAGAATTTGAACTCACTGATATCGATCTTCAAGACATAGTGACATACACATACCTCCGTGAGATCTCCCACCGCATAGCGAACAACAAAATCCAAGTTTTTAACACGTTAAGGAACTAGCGAGCCATGGTCAAAGAGTCTAATGTACCTCTGTTGAAAGGGTTTACGATACCTTATCGCCTTGGACTTTTTGCACATTTTCGACCTAAGCTCTCTTTGCCAGGAACTGGGGAGTCCGACGTTCCATGAAAGGGAGATACACACGTGGCGTGTGTTTATCAGTGAGGGCACATCCATTGCCGACGCCCTTCTACCTACATGTATCTTGGGAGACGGTAAATCGTAATTAATGGAGCATTCCAAGTTGAGAAGTTCTCTCACAGTGCTTTAGGAGATTTCACCAGCTAAGAAGTGGGTATCCCGATGTCTCTAAAATGCCATATTTTGCACATGATGATAAAACTCATCTACGTCCTTGATGGGACCCCGTAAGTCATCCCCACTCGCATGATCCCCCACGTGTCTCTAAAACATCCCAGTCCATAGGAATTGATCTACATAACTGAATTTCCTCCCATCGATTTCATACTCCAAACTTTAGTCTCCACTCGCATCTAAACACATCATGCATGGGCCTTCCCATGTTCTTCTCTCCACACATAACAAGGTGACTAACATAGCTTATTCCATAAGTCGCGCTTCATACGGATCTTCAATCGATGTGATATCTTCAAACCTCACTCTAATTCCACAAACCACGGCCTCAACCAACGAACATTCTCTCATCATCCTGTCTCGTCCCCAAAAGGCACCGTTGCAACCTCCGCATCGATGTCAAAGGAAACTCCCACCTTCTGTAAAAATCAGTCCCTAACTCCAAGAAGACTCATCTTGAAATTCAATTCAAGGATCCTCATATCTCCGGTGAGCCACGGCAAATTTTGACTCGAATAATGTCACCTTGTAACTTCGAAGTCCTATGTATGGGAGGAAATGGGGATCCGATTTCATATGTAAAAGGGAGATACACACGTGGCAGGTGTTTAAGTGAGGGCACACGTGCCGACATCTTAAAAATAGCCATATGTATCTCCTAGCTGGTAAATCGTCTCACGAGAGAGAGAGAGAGAGGCTCTCCTCCAGACACGTGGAAGCAACACCACCACCTAACTTGAACTCTTGGTTCGGCACCCAAAGCTACAGGTCAAAATCAACAAGGTCATGCCATGAAGAAGAGATGGAGGATGGGATGAATATTGGTCTCTTCTACCACCTTGGATGGGAAGCTTGCCTCGAAAGGGTTTGATCGGGATCCCACTTTTGAATTCTTCCGAACTCGCATGATCTAAAACACATGAATTTCTATTAAACGCTCTCAATGAATAAAAGAACCGCAATGGGTATTTCATGCGAAAACCCTATACTCAAAAAATCGATCCAGAGGGGCACCCGAACCATACTAGATAGGATAAGGCGTGTGAGAGTATTCAAAGCGTTCTGCGGAGGTACTCCTAAATAACAACAATAAGCAAAACCAAAGGGCCATCCATCACGATCGATAAGAGGGTCTGATGGGATTCCACCGACCTGCCTCTAACCCAATCAAAACTTGTCTTGTAGGGGCCCTCCCCATGTCTAATGCTCCTCGTGTATCTTCCTTCCATGCTCCCACACCCTCCAAGCTTTGGCGATCATGGCCGCTCACCTCCCCTCTGCCTTCCCTCCTCCAATAGTCTCCCCAACACAATACACAGTCGATTGCCTCTTCCTTCTACACTAACAGAATGATCTTTTTGTCCCCGACAATCACAGAGATTGACTTGGGGATCTCCAGTCTTTTCTTCCTTCTCACCCGCACCCTAACGACACCCAACTCCTCACCGAGCTCCGTTGTAGGGTCGATAGCTAAAATTTCCCTCAAGCAGCCAACTGCTACAATGAAGAAGTCCCGAAACCAGCACTCTAAAGGTACACTCCATATCAGAAAACAGGCTTCTTCCATCCCAAAAACGGAAAAATCCTCCCATTTGTAAACATGGATGACCAGACCTCTATGAAGCGCACCCGCCATGATAACCAAATCTCTATTAACTGATGGGCTCAGCCACACACAGACCTCGTTCCAACCTATAGGTTTGATCGTGTATATCTGCTTCAAATGACAACATTCGTCCAGCAACTCTCAAATCTGAGGAATGGTAGTGTTTTCTTTCGTAACAATAGCCACCGAGAACCGAAGCCATTCCCAAGACTTCCCGATAGCCTCTTCCATCATACCAATCACCACCTCTCCTCCTAAATTCTTTGTGACTGCCCACTTTCCCTTTGCCGTTTCCATCGAAGTCAGGGTTTACTCCGGTCTCCCCTGCTTCATCTACTGTCAACTTCTTACTGACTACCGCATCTCTGAAGGAAAGGGGGCCCTCTTCCACCGGGACCTTCCGCTGCAAGTTTGTCTTTAACTACCCCCTAGGACTGTGGTTTTGAGTTTTGAATGGTGTGATTCCCGACATTAGGCTACCCTTCTCTGCTCCTACTGTTTGGACCACATTTGGCTCTCTGGATCCGAAGCTTCCTTCCACTAAAGCCCTCCCCATGGAGAATATCCACTACACAAGCAAGTTCCTCTTCAGACCCCATTCTCATGAACGTGAAGCCTCGTAAACCCCCCAAAACCCTATCCCCAGGGACGACAACTTCCATAACAGCCCCTGCTCTCCCGACCCTAGAGAAGTTTATGGGAGCCCAACCCTTCGGAAAGCCTTCAACGAATAGAGTAGGAAAATCGGATATTGCCGCCCTCGAAGCTCTGCTCAATTTTTGTCGGGAGATTATTGTCTAGGAGGTTCCCTCTTCCTCATCTGGTGTCGAGTTTCCTTCCTCATCACCTTCCTTGCATGTCTCACCATCATTTCTATATGTTTCAACCCTTTTTTATTCTTTCGATCATTGCCACTGTCTCACCACCACGACTCTTCTCTTTCTACTCTTTTTTCCCTGTATAGGACAACTATAAGACTAGCCATGCTTTATGTGATAGAATGTTGGGCAGTTAAAGAACAATATGTTCATAGGCTGAGTATAGCTTAAATGATTAGAATGAGCAGTAAGATGAGGAAGCATAAAATTAGAAATGAATGCATTCAAGGGATCTTAGGAATGGCACCAATAGGTAATAAGATGAGGTAGAGTTAGATGGTTTGGTCATGTACAAAGCGACCAAGAACTGCGACAATTAGGAGTGAGTTGGAACAAGTGGAAGGCTCTTAAAGGGCAAGAGGAAATCCCAAAAGGATGTGGATGGAAGTAATAAGAAAAGACTTGATGACCGATAGTCTAATTAAAGGTATGGCCCTTGATAGAGTGAAATGGCATAACGGGATTCATGTGGCCAACCCCAATTAATTGGGATAAAGCTTAGATGGTGATCATGATCATGATGACTGGAGCGATATAAGATCCTACCCCTAGCATACCATGTACTGGAGAGAGTAGCATACCGCCTGCTCGCTACAATAACACGTACCTACACACCCAACATCCAAGTGACCTCGCTATTTTTATTAAAAAAGTGTTTCTCGCCATAATATCATGCACAATCTTTTTAAATCTTATACAACCGTTTCTAACGGTAATATGCCTTGTGTTACATACTGAAGAGATAAAGTAGACAATTATGGTGACTGATGACCAAAAGAGAAGCTATAGGGTCATATGCATCGGATCATGAATAGTTTCCCATTCACCATCATGTGCTAGTGAGCCTCATGGTTCGGTGACCCAAACCATTAATCTAAAGAACTGTTTCCTGATTCATCAGTCCATGCAAGTCTCATTGTTGGGTGATCCAAACCATTAACCCAATGAGCTCCCCTGTGGATAGGGATGCTTCAAAGGTATGATAGCCTAAACTATCCCAATCCTTTTATCAATAGCTCACAAATAACCACTTACAGAAAAGCTAAAACCATGATCTGGAGAAAATGGCCAAGGGTTGGATGTCTAGGATCTGTTAATCAGAAAAATACTTTGCGCTTTCCTCATCCACACTGGGTTGCCTCATTCAATAGCATCGATAAACTGAATCATGGACCCCATTTACACGTGATTGAATGCATCGAGATACATACATCATAATTCATAAACCTATAATTTCTCCTACCACTAATTCATGGTTTAGTAAACGATTTACTACTTATAATGTGTTGCTTATTCAGTTTTTTAATTGTTGTCTTGGTTTTCTGTAGGCATAGTTATAAAAACTTACTTTCTAATATTTTTTTTATGCTTTCTAATATTCAATACAACAATGAATTACTCAAAAAGATATTATTAGTTAATAAATGTTAGAAATTATTAGCTATAATAAATAAAATGAGTTGGTTCCTAGAAATTTTGTATTATATTAGATGTTATTAAACCCGTTGATTGTAATCAACCAATGTAATAGATTATTAGATAGCGCTTAATTGTAATCAACCTATGTAATAGTCTATTACATTGCACCCGTGGGAGTTTTGTGCTATTATTGCCGGTGCCCAACCTGGATAAAGGGGTTGGATCAGGTTGGCAGTCGGCAGCAAACTTATCCCATAACTTTCATCATGGATTCGACCAACATGACATTCCAAACTCATGCTATGGTGTTCCCTATAAGCGAGGTGTTGCATCGAAACCCGGGTACAATTAGAAATGGACAAGGGTTGGCAAGGGCATCCCCAACGTACCCCCACAACACCTATTCTGAGAAGTAGGCAACGGTTTCCACGTCATTCTAGACGAATGTGGGTTAAAAAGCTAGTCCAAGAGAATAAGATTCGTCATGCCACATGGAATATGGGAACATTGATAAGTATGGATTTAGTAGCTACGATGTAACGAAGGAGAGTTAACATAGCTTGCACTCAAGAGACCAAGTTAAAAGGAGACAAAACCAGAGAAATTGATAGATATTAACTTCGATATATACGAAAGGACAATTATAAAAATGGAGTAAGGCTAACGGTAGATAAAGATTTAAAAGACAAAGTTGTAGGTGTTAAGAGAATAACTATAGGATTTTATTAATAAAACTTGTGTTAGGAGGAGATAATCAATGTTATTAGTGCATATGCATTATAGGTACGGCGAGGGGATAAAAATTAAAACATAATTTTGGAAGGATATGGATAGACTAATGCAAGGAATCTCAAACAAAGAGAGGATATTTGTAGGAAGAGGCTTAAATGGTCATACGAGGGGGGTGACAAAAAGAGTATGCAAACAAGTGGGTGGAGGATATGATTTTGGGAGAAGAAATGAGATAGGAGATGTTATCTTGATTTCATTATGGCATACAATCTAGCTCTAGCAAACACATACTTCAAAAGGAGAAATGAACATTTCATAACTTTCAAAAGTGGATCATATACAAGCCAAATAGATTTCTTTCTACTTACGAAGACAGAACGATCAATATGTAAGGATTACAAGGTTACACCAGGAGAGAGTTCAACTACTCAACATAGATTAATGGTAATGAATGTTTACATTAAGAAATGAAAGAAAGGGAACGAAATTAATAGGTGTCCAAAAAACTAGGTGGTGGGAATTTAAAAGAAGAAAACAATATTATTAAGAAATAAAGTAACCAAATGCATTTCCTTTATCAAATTTTAGTCCTTGCTGATTCAAGTCCATGCAGTTCTCTCTTCCTCATGGCCCTAATTGAGGAGACCCATTTCTTCTTATCTCTTCATCCTACCTTTACCTCAGGAAGACTCCTTAACAAAAATCTTGAGCGCCCCATTTCATCAAATAAAATCCAACCTCTTTACTACCCTAAATTTTCAAATCCCATTTGTCCCCTTTCTATGCAGATGACATACTTCATGAAAGATAGGGATGGCTCATTTGTGCCCTTCTCCATGCAGATGACATACGTCATGAAAGCTACAGATGGCATCCTTTATTCATAAAGGCTACAATCAAAGAAGATAAAGCTCTTCAAGACATTCAAACTTATCATAGCAGCAGATGTCAAGTCATAATACTCACAAAAAGGCCTTTTCTTTGGTTTAAAAAAAAAATGGTTTCATCTCGAAAATTGCCCATTTGCTTTATCATTGGCATTCAAGAGAAAATGCTGTCTGCTAGACCTTCGAACTCCCTCTATTCTTGGGTACTTCTCATATATCTTATTACCGACTTCTTTTTTACTCTAATGGAGCTAAACTTGTTGATGGAAAGGCAAGTTTATTTCTGTTTAGGTAGGCTCATCCTTGTTAAGCACTTGCTTGTTAGCATCCCAAACCATGGCCTTGATGGTCTTCTCAATACCGGCTAGTATTCTTAAAGCTACAAAAAATGCATGAGGAACTTTTTGTGGTTAGCTAATGAAGACAAAATGGTTAACTAGGAAGGGCAATAAGATCACGGGGTTACTAAAACCAAAACCTCCTGGATAACTAACAATATTGAAATCTGCCAAAACAGCCGGAATATTATGAAAGGATTCATCACTGATCACCTTCTTGATGTTGATCTCAAGCAACGCTTTGGGATCACAACCACCACATAGAAGATTGTTCATGGAGAGACAACCTTCGCCTGCCCCTTGAATAGGCTTGGGCGATGACGCTTCCTCACTCATTTGTACCAGCAGAAATTTCATGCCATGGCATATACCATGTCGATCATCATACAAAATTCCCCAATGAAAACACAATGGTCCAACAAACATAACACGACATGTTCTCATGGTTACACCATCAAAACACACTATAACGACATACTCCTTGCTAGCCCAAATGGACAAAGGACATAGCCATAGCCGACATACTCAAACAAAACTGTTAACATGGAGGAACCCAATGTAGATAGCCATAACCCAAAAACCAGATTGGTTTAATGGGCATGTGTAATTGCTGACTGCATGTATGAACCATTACACTTTGCAAGAGTATAAAAAGACTCAAGATAGAGTGACAAGACAACTAATAAGATACAGTGTAAATCATCTCTACAGAAATTCAGTCCTTGTGCCCATCCATCTAGACCAATAGATAGACACCTGACCAAATAGTGCACGAGTCTAGTGATCCTGATTATTGGATCAGTTTACTTCCTTGCGGACTGTTGACAGGATAGTAGTTATAATTGATCTGTTTACTTTTTTGGTTTCAGCCCACCAAAGAAAGCAATTCCGTTGATTGGGTCCTCTGATTCAATTGGCACGTGAAATTAATGGCAGAAGTTCAAAGACAAACATTCAATCTGTCATCCATCTAGACCATTAGATTAACCCCTGACCAAATAGTGCACCAGTCTAGTGATCCTGATTATTGGATTAGTTTACTTCCTGGCGGAATGTCGACAGGATAGTAGGTATAATTGATCTATTTTCATTTTTGGTTTTAGCCCACCACAGCAAGCAAGTCCGTTGATTGGTTAGTCTGATTCAATTGGCACTTGAAATTAATGGCAGAAGTTCACAGACAAACTTTCGATCCGTAGTTTATCCACAGGATTATTACTACAAGTAATAATTAACAAACTCAGAAATTATATCATGCCTACAAGTAATAATTAACAAACTCAGAAATTATATCATGCTGGACCCAAGCCATGGCCCCATGTAACTCTAACGCAACCGGCTGGTAATAAAAACGAAATCAGAAAAAGAAGAAGAAAAAAAAATCCAAACTAAAACCAAACGCTCTAAACCGTGGAGCCATATAACTCAAAGGAAATGGTCCATGATGGATGAGAAAATCACAAGGTCCAAAACCCCGAAATCAGAAAAAAGATCCCTTAGGGCCTGTTTGGATGCCTGTAACTTTTTGATGGATGTAACTACTGGTGAAAATCTGTTTGGATACAAGGTAACTTACTTACAAAACTTTTTGTGTTTGGATAAAATCAGTAAAAGTTCCATATTCCCTAAGTAGGCCTGAAATGAATCGTTGAAAAATGCCACGTAAAAAAGATTGGATAAAATCAGTGTCTCAAATAGTGCCCGTAGCGTAGCGGTAGCGTACGCTACGTAGCGTAGCGTGGCCATAGCGCTACGTAGCGTCCCAAATAGCGTAAATCGTGCGCTACAGGGGTCGTAGTGTACGCTACAGCTACGTAGCGCGTAGCGTACTTAGCGTAAGCTACAATGTATTTTTTTTTATTATTTTAGTTTTTTATTTTTTTTCACGTTTTCTTTGTTTCTAATATTGAGGAATGTGACACTTATATTGTACTTGATACTTTTAACCTATGAGATTTTTATTTCTTTTCATAATTGTGACTTGTGGTTTCAATTAAACATTATTAATTAAAGTGGTTTTCTTAAAAAGTTGTTGATGTGATAATTATTTGATTTGGCTTATATATGTGGATTGGCTTTTGATAAATGATAACTAATAACTTTTTTTAACATGCTTATAATTGATAAAATGAATCATCTTTTAGCCATTTTTATATTTTTTCCTTTTTTCCACTATTTATTATATTTGTCCTATTTTTAAATTTAAAAATAGAAGTATCGAAATAGTAGCTTACGAATCATACGTATTTAAATAGATCAAATTTACGCATCACGCTACCGCTATTTAAAACACTGGATAAAATTATTCCATTTTATCAAGCCCATGTAAATGAATAGTTTGGTTGATTCTTAGGCTAAACAAATCAACAAGTGGGCCATAAAAGTGGGCTCACGTTTTCAAAATGCATGTAATGTGGTTAAAAAAAAAAAAAAACTTGAGGTGAGATATCTAAGCAAAAATTTCCCACAGGAGTGACTCTTGTTGACAAGGATCAGTTAAAGAGGAGAAATCACAAGCATAGGGAGCTGCTTCCACCAAATTCTGCATTAGCAGTTAAAATCTCAAAGTGGGACATTATTAAAATGGACCAATATCAAGGGACTGTTAAAAACCAGATATCTTAACACTTCGATGTACCCTCGATTTCTCACCATTTGACGACAAGCAAGAATCCAGAAGCAAATGGAACTTGGGACTGTTTGAAAATGGATATGTTAACAATGCAGTGGGCACTCAATTTCAAAACACCTGAGGACATGCAGGAATCTCAATGCACATAGAAATTGGGAGTGTTTAAAAAACCATATGTTAAAACAGATTTGGGACCTACACGGGCTCAAGTTGCACTGACACAACAAGCCCCACTTATACAAAATGAACAATGGAATGTGCGCCCCACTATGATGTATTTGTTTTATCCCCACCATCTACCAATTATTCTAGATCATTTTAAGAAATCAACCCAAAAATAAGGTACATCAAAATCTCAGGTGGACCAAATCACTAGAAACAATGTTGATTGAAGGCCCACCATTAAATACTTTTGGTAGGCCACTGATGTTTTGGATCAAACTGATATTTGTTTTGTTCCCTTCATCCAGGTCTTTCTGACCTAATCAACAGGTTGGATGTGAAACAAACATTACAGTGGCCCAAGGAGTTTTTTAATGGTGGACTTTCAATCATTACTATTTTGTGTGGTGTGGTCCACCTGAGATTTAGATATGCCTCATTTTTGGAATCAAGCCCTAAAACAATCCAAAATAATGAATGGACGGCATGGATAAAACAAATACAGGATGGTGGACCCCACAGACCATCGGACATTACCCACGCCTCTAGCCAAACTGCCTCTGTCAAACCGTGATGAAAAAAAAAAAAAAAAAACAGGAAAGGAAAAAAAAAAAAAAAAAAAAAAAAAAAAAGGGAAAGAAAGGAAGGGGTTTTCTAACCCTGCCGACGCTGGATCGGAGAGGGAGAAAGAGACTGGGAGAGGGAGAATGAGACTGAGAGAGAGAAACGGAGGCCTTCACTCCATCTGAGAAGGTAGGTACGCTCCTTCAATGCAGGTGCGATTCTTCCCAACGATTTTCATTTCAAAATTTCCAACCGTTACCTGTATCAAAGATACAGGTAACTTGAAAAACGACTCAAGTGCCTGTAAGATTTTCGCCTCTTTCTACTGTAAGAAAGTCACAGGTTGAGAGAAAGTTACCTGTGACTTTCCTCCCCCAAACACCAACTGTAACAAAGTCACCTGTAACTTTGTTACATTTTTGAAAAGTTACAGGCATCCAAACAGGCCCTTACCTATCTTCTTCTTCGATGACCTAATCAGCGGGTCCGATCGACACAGAGAAGGGAATAGTCTGAGAGAGAGAGAGAGAGGAGGGGGGATCAAGAGATGCTAGAGAGATGCCACGGGAGAAATAGGGTTTGCGTGGGGTGTCGTCCGTGCAGGCTACAGACGCAGGAGTTGGAGAGAGACAGCTACTTGCTTCAAAATTTCAGAGTGACATGAATGTCCCTGTATCTCTCACTGGAGACGCCCAAAAACGAGGCAGATCTAGAACGCCGCACCACACGTAACCGTAGGGTTGAAACCTTCTCTAGACCCACGCTTATGTTCATATGACACCCCACCCCTTCACCAGGTTAAGATGAATGAAAAAAATCACAAGGTCCAAAACCCCAAAATCAGAAGAAAGTTCCCTTACCTATCTTCTTCTTCGATGACCTAATCAGCGGGTCAGATCGACACAGAGAAGGGAATAGTCTGGAGAGAGAGAGAGAGATGCTAGAGAGATGCCACGGGAGAAATAGGGTTTGCGTGGGGTGTCGTCGGTGCAGGCTACGGACGCAGGAGTTGGAGAGAGACAGCTACTTGCTTCAAAATTTCAGAGTGACCTGAATGTCCCTGTATCTCTCACTGGAGACGCCCAAAAAGCAGATCTAGAACGCCGCACCACACTACCGTAGGGTTGAAACCTTCCCTAGACCCACGCTCATGTTCATATGACACCCCACCCCTTCACCAGGCTAAGATGAATGAAAAAAACGAAAAAACAAATATGCCTGGTAAAAAAACCTTTTGGGTGTGCCGTGGAGCTATCCATAGCCAGTGTTCAATTCCAGCCTTTCGCTTGTAGCCCACATGAAATTTAGATATATTTTTTTTGAGCTCAAGTATAAAATTAGTTAGTGAAATTAATACACAAAATGAATACTAACCGACACTGTGATGGGCCCTCTCCCTCTCATTTTCAGGAAATTAATCATAGAAACGAAAGATAAATACAAACCAAACAATCACTAAAGGGCCTGTTTGGTTTTCTGGCTCAAGTGTAATTACGTTGTAAGTGAGTAATCATTATTTACCAAGGTAATTACCTTCATCTACCTTCATCTTTCCCCATGCCGACTTGACCGGTTACTTTTTAATCACTCAAATTGAGAAATTTGTAAAATAAATATGGGGCCCACCATAATGTGTGTGGCTTATCCACACCGCCCATTCATTATGCCAAATGAATTTAAGGCATGAGCCCAAAAATTAGGCAAATCCAAAGGTCAAGTGGACCACACCACACAAAATTATGAGAATTAAATGCCTACCATTAAAAACTTGTTGAGGCCCTTAGAAATTTTAGATCAGGCTTATATTTATATTTTTTACTTATCCATGTCCATGTGACCCTATGAACGGGTTAGATGATGAATAAACCTCAACGTGGGCCCAGTAAAAGAATCAACTTTCAACGGTGAACAAATTAAGTCCATTGTTTCCTTTCATGTGGGTTAATTGAACATTAGATCTTCCTAATTTTTTCGGATAAAGCCTCAAAATATTCTAATAAAACAGATGGACGACACGGACATATTATATACATTATGGTGGGGGCCACGAATTTAAGTCAACATTTTTTGACCGGTTTCCCAGGTGAAATTACTCACTCGTTTCCAGACAGGTGAAAGAATGTAATAATTACTTTTTTTACAATGATTTACAGCAATTTACCTGTATTATGGAAAACCAAACAGGCCCTAACAATGCATGATTTTACGTAGAAAAAATCTCATGGGATAAAAAACAGCACAATGTGGCAAGCAATTGTCTATGAAAACGATTTACAAGAGATATAATCAACTTACAAATTCAAAAACTCTTCTCAAAACCTTAACAGTCTCTTAAAACAAGTTCTTCATTACCCCCTAATCACGTTTAATACCCATATATATAGTATTACACATGATATATAGGAAACAAATCATGCAATTATGTAAAAGTATGCGTCTCGTCGATCTAATCATCGATCAATCAAAACTCCGATCAATCGAACGTGCTCAAAAAGTGTCTAGAGACAATTTGATTTCTTCGAATTATCCCAATTGGTCGAACCATCGATCGATCGAAATTACATACAATTGTCCAGCAAGCGAGGTTTTATCAGTCGATCGAGCCAAACTATCGATTGATCAAAATCCCATTTTCCAGCATGGATCATGAAAAGCATCTTCAATCATATGATGAGTTTGGATCATGAAAAGCAACTTCAATCATATGATGAATTTAGATCTCCAAATGAGCCAAATCATATGAATAATTTGGATCTACTTAATGGCCTAGCATGTCAATGTTTTTAATCCATCGAAATGGCCTATGTCGAAAGTTTGAATCACTATAAAGGGTCAAATCATATGAATTTGGATCATTGTAAAAAGAAATTTATTCTTTGAATTATGTATAGAACTGAAGAGGATCCTACAAAACTAACGAAGTGGATCATTGAGAACCAGCCTCAAATATCACGAATAGATGGTTCAACTTAACATATCCATTAGGATGGGTCATGGAAAGAGGCTTCAGTCATATGATGAGTTTAGATCACTAACAGCAATACAAATCATACGATGCATTTTAGATGGTTGAATAGGCCGAATCATATAAGAAGTTCAAATCCACTAAATGGTCCAGCAGGTTAAAGATTTCGATCCATTAAAATGGCCCAAGAATATTAAAGATTTGGATAAGTAGAAATAGGTCAAATCATATGAACAGTTTGAATCATTTGTAAAGTTGATGATCCTACAAAATTTTGGGCATGAATCAATTTAGCATATCCATCGCTAATGATAATGAAAAGCAACTTTAATCATATGATGAGTTCTGACTAGGAGAAGCAGGTTTAATCAAATGATGAGTCTGGATTATGAAAAGCAGCTTTAATCCTATGATGAGTTTGAATCGCCGAATGAGCTGAATCATATGAACAATTTGGATCCACGGAATGGCCTAAGCATGTTAATATTTTTTATCCATCGAAATGGCCCATGTTAAAAGTTTGGATCAATAGAAATGGGTCGGGCCAAATAATATGAATTTGGATCGGTGTAAAATAAAACTTGATTGTTTGAATTATGTATAGAACTAAAGAGGGTCCTACAAAATTAATAATATAGATCACTGAGAACCGAACTGAAATATTATGGATAGATGAATCAAATTAACATATCCATTGGGATGGGTCATAGAAAGAGGCTTCAACCATATGATGAGTTTAGATCACTAACAGCAGCATGAATCATATGATGCACATGGATCAATGAAGGGACCAAATCATATAACAAGTTCAAATCCGATGAAATGTCCCAAGCAGGTCAAAGGTTTATATCCATTGAAATGGCCCAAGCATGTTGGATCACTAGAATTGGGCCAAATCAAATGAATAGTTCGGATAATTTGTAATGATGAAGAGGGTCATACAAAATTTAGGGCATTGATCAATTAAGCATATCCATTTCCACAGATAATGAAAAGCAGCTTCAATCATATAATGAGTTTGGATCATGAAAAGCAGCTTCAATCATATGATAAGTTTGGATTGCCGAATAAGCCGAATTATATGAACAATTTGGATCCACCGAATGGCCTAAGCATGTTAATGTTTTTTATCCATTGAAATGGCTTATGTCAAAGGTTTGGATCAATAGAAACGGGCCAAATCATATGAATTTGGATCGTTGTAAAAGGAAACCTAATTGTTTTAATTGTGTATACTATAGAACTGAAGAGGGTCCTATGAAATTAATAATGCGGATCACTGAGAACCAACCTCAAAAATTATGAATAGATAAATCAAATTAACACATCCATTGGGATGGGTCATAGAAAAAGGCTTCAACCAAATGATGAGTTTAGATCACTAACAGCAGCATGAATCGTATGATGCATATGGATCAATGAAGGGACCGAATCATATAACAAGTTCAAATTTGGTGAAATGTCCCAAGCATGTCTTAGGTTTATATTCATTGAAATGGCCCAAGCATGTCAAAGGTTTGGATCACTAGAATTAGGCCAGATCAGATGAACATTTCAAATCATTTGTAACGATGAAGAGAGTCATACGAAATTTAGGGCATAGATCAACTTATCGTATCCATTTCCATAGATCATGAAAAGCAGCTTCAATCATATAATGAGTTTGGATCATGAAAAGTAGCTTCAATCGTATGATGAGTTTGGATCGCCGAACTGTATAAACAATTTGGATCCACTGAATGACCCAAGCATGTTAATGTTTTTTATCCATCGAAATGACCCATGTCAAAGGTTTGGATCAATAGGAACAGGCCAAATCATATGAACTTGAATTGTTGTAAATAGAAACCTGATTGTTTGAATTGTGTAACTAAAGAGAGTCCTACAAAATTAACGATGTGGATCACTGAGAACCAACCTCAAATATTATGAATAAATGGATCAATTTAACATATCCATTGGGATGGGTCATGGAAAGAGGCTTCAATCATATGAGTTTAGATCATTAACAGCAACATGAATCATATCATGCATTTGAATTGCTGAAGGGGCCAAATTATATAAGAAGTCAAATATGTTTTATTGGCCCAAGCACATTAAGGGCCTGTTTGGACGGGTACGCTGGATTGGATTGGGTTGTATTAGGGTGGATTGCATGTCATCCAATGCAGTGTCAGTGGATTACATGCAATCCCACTGGATTGCTGTATCTAGCGTCCCAGCTATGGTGTGTTTGGATGGGCAGCCTGGATGGGATTGGGTTCAGCGAGTGCATGTTTCGACAGGCGTGGGATTGGAAGCTGGATACAGGCGTGGGATTGGAAGCTGGATATAGGCACTCTCACTGTAGGCAGTTGCAAAGGACGGTGATAACTGTCTCCCGCCAATCCAGGGGCTGCTTGCACCGGGGAAACAGATTAGGTACTCCCCATGACAAAGACCTTTGGGCAAAGGTGGTCGCCCTTTCCGTGGGACCCACCATGATGTACATGTCTCATCCATGCCGTCCATCTAATTTGGAACAGATCATTTTATGATTGTCTAAAGTCAAATATTCATATATCCCAATTTTAAATGGACCAGATTACAGGAAACAATTTTGAGAGAGCGTCGACCGTTATAATACAATTTCAACCGAATAGTTTTGGATCAAGCTCATTTTTTATTTTTTTCCATTCATCTAGGGTTGTACGACCTAATCAATCTATTGGACGTCAAACAAACAGTACAGAGGGCCTTACGAGGACTTAAGAGCTAAATGTCTAATCATTATTGTTTTTATGTGGTGTGGTCCACCTGAAATCAATCCACCTCTCATTTCTGGGATCAAGCCATAAAATGATCTGTGAAAATGTATGAACAGAAAGGATGAAACACATACATCATGGTTTCCAAAGAGCGACCACCAGTATTGAAACTGGTGTCAAGGAAATTAGCCAATCCGTTCCCTTGTAGTAGTGTCAAATGAATCAACTCCATGGCGGGGAGGCCGTGCCATCTGCGTATTTACATCATGAAAATGTTTCATCCATGCCATTCATCAACTATGACATGACATCTTACACCATTGTCCCAAAAATCAGAGCGCTATATATTTCAGGTGAACCACAACACCTCGACATATAGCGGCTCAGCCTTTTATTTTACCAGTTACTCCCAGATCAAATATGTTCATACCTGCCATACAGGCCCAGATGGAGATATAAAACAGATGTCAATATATATCGAACTGTGTGGACCACACTGGTATTTTCAAAGGTCATAAAATCGTGTGGGGCCCATCGATTTATGTCTCATGAAATTGGCAAATAAAAGTGATTCAATTAACATTATTATCAGTAGGGGACATGTCTATAAAATCACATAGACCATATCATGTGGCAGTGGTGTGATAGAGATAGATCCTAAAAAATATACAGCAGGCTAGAATAACAATGTATGAAAACATGAAAACCAACGTTGTATGGCAAAAAGAGAGAAAAAGTATCAAGTGACACAATAAGAGTGACAGTCATCTGAATAGGACTAGAATTTAAACATCACAAGGAAGGCAAAGAAAAAAGACTACGACGCCAACTAGAAGAGCACAAAATATCTCCCCATCTGACCGGGGTGATGGGGGAAGATCATCAGTCGACACGGCCCTAGAAACTATGGCCGTCGACGCCTGTGCCGTCGGCATCGTCTGTCGGCTGGAGTGTGACGATAAATGGCAGAAGTAGAGGTCATCAGAAAATGCATCGACCTAAACCGCCTAAGATGTCATGTAAGGTCCTGACGATGCACATGCCTTGCTGAAGTGCTCGTCCCAATACACCATTGCCTCTTTCCAGTTCCTGAATGCGCTGTGTCTCCCTCCACTATACCCCTCCACCTCCACCCGAGCATCGTCCTAAGATATGTATATGCCAGGCCTACGCCCCACCAAGACGACGTAATATTTATCCTTTCCCATCTGCAATGACATGGACGTAATTGGCACGAGATATGTGTGTTGGAATAAAAATTTACCCCAATCGTGGACATGCAGTATTCTCCTATCAAATAGCATAGGAAACTACAAAAAATAATTACTAAATGAAAATAAAAACCACTCGTATATACGTACCTTTCCAAGCAAGCAGATGTATCCGACACCTCGATCACCAAAGTGAATAAACTAACCAATGGATGCATGTGAAACCATAAAAGTATAATTGATTACATAAAAGTTATGGTCATAACATAATTGTCATATTCGTATATACTACCATGTGTCGGTCCCAAAAAGATTAGCAAGTTATCAAATCATCTAAGAAAATCATGTAATTCGAAGTCATTACAGACCAACAACTAAGTGCCAAAACAACAGACCCAGAAATGCAGATCCTCAGATGGATCCAACACCTCGATCACCAAAGTGGTCATGAAGTATTTTCTTCAACCAGTCAATGCGACGCTTAAGACGCAGACTCACAAAAAAATATGTCAAATCCTTGTCCTTACTCAAGAGCTGACCAACCTCAAAGAACTCTGAGTTGGTCAGCCCCTGGACCTCTTCTAATATATTAAGTACTTTAGAAGTGCGATTCACCGACTTGCCGAGGCCAAATTTAAGCATTGAGTCGGTAACAGTCTGTAAAGAGGCCCCGAGTACTTCACAAGGACGAGTAGGGCGCAATCGTTTCCTGCCTGCACTCCCACTTTAAGAGGCATTAGAATTAGACGTGTGAGTGGGAGTGCTACGTGAGCCATGTTGTCCAATCGAAGGACTGTCTGGCGAAAATGGGATGGTCCTTGCGGAGTCAGTGGCAAAATTATCTAACAAGTCAATTGTATCATCGAGGTCATCATCCAGCTCTCTCCATGCATTATTGAGTTTTTGTTGAAGACAAGATGATGATGCTGATGCGGCTATAGTCCTACTGCCTTGGACAAAACGTCCCAATGCCTGGTGCGAACCGACGATAGTTGCAAGATCATCCATTCTCTCAATCCATTTACCACGGAGTTTCTCAGCACATGGGTGAGACTATAGCCGTACGTTAATGAGTAGTAAGTACAGTAAGAAGTGTACACTGATGCGAATATTTCAACTTTATATTAAAAAAATTATACCTTGAGATATTCCTCCCAGACTTCATCAGGAGCCGTCACCACCATCCGCTCGTTGTTCCATCCGAACACACTCACCGCCAGCATATCCTTCACTGCAGTGTACTCCCGCTTATAATACCTTAGTCGGTTAGAGACATTCTACCACTTGAAGACTACATTAGTATGCTTTGTAGCGGCGTCGGTGGCAATTTGGTACACCTCACGTTTGAAACCATTATCACCCTTGCGTCCCAATGCCACTTGTTCCAAAAATATGTCGATTATAACCTGATCCATATCGGGCGTCCATTTTATTTTCGAGGCTCGGGACGCAAGCTTGGCCAGGGATTTCGCTATTCTCATGCGTGCGGAGGATCGTGTTGGCACCACTGGTGTCTTGGCCGGTGAATGTGTTGGTGTCGATGGATCACTAGACATCCTGTCTGCCATACAACCTGAATATCAAGTACATATGATGATTTGCATAAAGTCAGCCATAATCATAAGAATATGATCCCTATTTTAAAAGATTGATTATCAAAAATATCGTCTGCTATCTCCATATGATGACTCTACCATCTTAGAGATTGGAAAATTGCAATTCCATTGATAGGTACGTAACATGATTTAAAAAGTAAATAACAACAAGTCATGAAAATTGTTCCAAAAATAGCGATAAATTATCAAGCCCTATTATTTTGTTGCGCATCTACCCACAATCTGGTTGTTATAGCATCGCGCACAGAATTCCAATCATCTTTTTCATGCTGAGATGCTCGCAGTAACCATTGTCGCTCGTCGTTCGTTGAAACCTCGTGAGGCGTTGGGTTACTCTCCCCATCAGTGGCAGATACTCCAGCGTAGCCCATCTCTTCTTGAGATTCTGGTCTAGTACATATGAAATTGTATAAGACATAGCAGGCTATGACAATTTGGATCTGTGTGCGGAATTCATACTGTATAACGGTCTTCAGGATGGGGAATCTGCCTTTCATAACACCAAAACAACACTCAATTGCATTGCGCAACTGTGCATGCCGATAATTAAACAGCTCCTTCATGTTGGCAGGTGCTCTCCCTGTTCGATACTCCTGTAAGTGGTATCGAATGCCCCAGTATGGAGCCATAAAATCGGGTGAATGTGCATAACCGTCATCGACAACGTAATATTTTCTACACATTTGAATCAAAGTCTCATTGAATTGATAATAACATAAGTTAACGTGATGAAATAGACTGGTAATCTCTTAAAAGATAACCAAATACCATGTGGGACAAGCAAGGGATCATCTGATCGACTCAGAGTATTGTGTAAGACCCTCGCATCCGAAGCAGAACCCTCCCAACTAGCCAATATGTAAATGAAGTTCATATCAAATGAACACGCTGCTAGTACGTTTTGGGAGAGGACCCCCTTCCGATTGCGGAAGCTCGCATGGTCACCGACAAGCACGTGCGTAAGAATGTGTGTACCATCAATTGCCCCAACGCAATCCTAGATACATTGGATAAAGGTGTGAATGAAGGGTAGTATTAAATACGTATATGGAAATATGACCCGCGATAATTAATACCTGAAAGTAAGCAGCCCAATTTCTGTTTGTCTGAATCTCAGATGGAGTCGCGTATCCAGCCCGTTTAATGAAAATTAGGTACAACGACACAATTGCATCTAATACACTATGAAAGTGGCGACTCACAGTTTCACCCGATCGAATGAATCTATGACCAATTACGCGATTCCGAACATTGTGCTCTAATGTGTGTAGGAATATTACCAATTGTTCTTCAAGACTCACACGCCGAGTATCACGCAACACGGTCTTCTCGCGTAGCTGGGTACATAGATTGAAGAACGTTGCTCGATTCATCCTAAGTTGTGTGACACAATTCCGGTCACTGCCCTAACGATAGAGTTGATGAACCTGGCGTGCTCATCCTCTCCATGACGAGAGGGCTGTTTAAACATGTATTTACGACAATATTCCCCAACAGCCGCCACACATGCCATCATCGCCCTTGCAACCATGACACTATCTGTATCTTCTCCCGATTCTTCACCCTCCATCGCCAACTGATAACCAATACCATCAGGTTTGTATACTCAGAAGTCTTTCCATCTACTTTTCAAGAAAAGGTTGAATAATTTATATGGTGGGATAAGTTCACATATGATTACATGTTAAGAAGTTCACATTTCACAACCCATTATTTCCATTACATTCTGAAGAGATGGATTCCAATTCTAAATCCTGACCCATGTCTAGAATCTGGTTCGAGGGTTAAAATAATTAAGATTATACGACAGAATTCTGAAAAACTAGCTGAATAGGAGGCATAGAGTAAAATAAAAATGATATAATATGCAGTGAATAATGCAAATGTCAGTTTTCCAAAATGATACAATGGTGTAGAAATGTACCTCCTAAACGTCTCTGTAATGAACAAAAACTGTGTGCTGAACACTGTTTCCTGAAAAATGGAACAACATGTAATGGAAATATTCCTTCAGTTAAGACATCACATGACTATAACAAGGAAGTCCCGTCATACACCACCGCATATACAACAAATACAATTGTGTGGATAAAGGTCATTGGCTTTTCAAAGATGAATGGAGTGTGCAATATTAACTACTAGATAAAGAGCCAAAAATATCTACAATTAAGAACAAACACAACCCACTGCCCAAATTAAATCTTTTGGGTTCTATGAGATGAAACCAAATGAACAAACACAACCCACTGCCCAAATTGCCATCTTTTTTAGTTTCTGTAGAGAAAATTTAAGAAGATAAACACACTCACCACCCAATAATGCAATCATTAACCTTTGAAAAAAGAAAATCAAGTGGGAAAAAGAAAAGAAAAAGAAAAAGATAGAAAGAAAACAACCCACCACTCAGAATGCAATCGTTTTTGTTCTGTAAGAGAAAAATGAAGGGGGGAAAAAATACTCATTACCCATACACTATGCAATTTTATTTTTTTACTTTTTTGGTTATGTAAGAAGAAAATCAAGTGAACAAGAATAACCCACCATTCCAAGTTCCATCTTATTTCCTATGTGAGAAAATTCAAGGGAAAATAAAAAATGCCCCTCTAATCAAAATGCAACTTTTTGCTTTTATAAGAAGAATAGCAAGTGAACAAACACAACACACCACAAAATGCAATCTTTTTTGTTAAGAGAAAATCAAGAAAAAACAACGCAACCCACCAATCAAAATCCAATCTTTTAGTTCAGTAAGAGTAAAAAAATCAAGAGAACAAGCAAAACCTATCATTCCAAATTCCATCTTTTTGGTAGTGTGAGAGAAATTTCGAGAAAATAAAAAAATACCCTACTTATCGAAATGCAATCTTCTGACGTTTGTAAGAAGAGTAGCAAGTGAACAAACATAACACCCCAGTCAAAATGCAATCTTCTCTGTTCTGTAAGAATGGAAAAAATCAAGTGAAAATGGACAATCCACCATTCTAAATTCCTTCTTCTATAAGTACAATTGTGTGAACAAACACACCATACGAATTGCAAGTGTTTTTTTTTTTCCTATAAGAGCAAAATCAAGAAAGTAACCTACCAATCAAAATGCAATCTTTTTACTTCTACAAGAAGAGAATGAAGTGAACAACACCACCCACAACAAAAATGCAATATTTCCAGTTTTGCAAGAGAAAACTCGAGAAAGCAAACAACAATTAAACTCAAGAAGAAAACAACAATTAAACTGGAAGAAACCAAAAGTAATAGAAATAATTGACTAGATTGCTTCGACAGGGGAATTTTTAGGTCATAAAGCATCCGAGATTGGACTCGCTGGATCAACCGTCTATATCTCAAAACAATGGGCCCCACATTATGAACTCAAATCCTGAATTTGATTTAAAAACATTTTTCTTAACAGAAATAAAATGCACTTAATGACATCTAGTTTATAGAAAGAAAGCAAAAAATGACTCATGAAAATAATAGAAGGTTTAAGTTCTCATAAGGAACCATGATTCAAACCATAATTATGTTTCTTTCAAATCCACCTTGAAAGAAGCAATGTTACAATTGGATCCCACAGACACCACTGAAAGAGGGTTCATAGAATAATTCCACAAACTTTGGATTTCCAGGCATTTGTTTGGCTGAGAAAGGAAGCCATAAAAATTCACAACTACCCTATCAAACAGATATCAACAGTTCAAATATAAATGTACTTTATGCGGGAAAATGTATATTTCACAATCGTTATATTAACAAGAGTTAAGGAAGCATTTTCATTCTTTATGGACAGTAAGAAACACAATAGCAAATACATACATGTGCATAAGGGGCTGTTGTGCAAATGCTCCAAAAGAAAATATATACTTCAAGGACAATTCTCCCCTAGCTTTTACAGCCTAAGTATGATACACATAATCTTCCATTGAAGCACATTAAGTCAGGATTCATAAAACACATGAAGTTGTAGTCTCCCACTATACATTGAGTACATGTTCAACCAGTGGGCTCATGTACTGCAGAGAATCACAACTAATTCATGTGCCGAAGATTAGACAGTGGGCCACACAACTAATAGATATTAGTTTAAGATTCAAAATATAATAGTAAAAGCCAACCAATAAAAGTATCCCATATGGAATCCTACCAAGAGTGCAAATGGATTTAGGGAAGACTGTAGCTCCTAGCAAGGCAAGACATTTCAAGCTGGAGATGCAGTTTGAGTGGCAATTTAACTACTTTCTCACTTTAACAAAGATCCAAATTTCTTATCAATATCCCATATGGAAATTGACAAAGGGTTCGGATTGATTTAAGGAACTTCTACAACATTTTTATCAAAAAATCTCTATTTCTTTCACACTGTAAGATGTACCTCTTCAGTAGGTGGACCAGGTGGTCCGAATGGACGATAGGTTTGCTGGCTATAACCGCCAGAAAGAGGCAAAGGCCTTACAGTGTTCTGAGGCTAGAAATTTATTAGAACTGGGAAAATGAAATATAAGTGCAAATCTTCTTCCAAAATAATTAGATCGGAAGATGCTGATGAATGTGGAACTGCTAATCAACATTAACAGTAGGTTTATGCGAAAAATGCAAACAGAATACACCCTTCTCACATATCAAGAGAAGTTGTAATTGAAGGACATGATAGAGAGAATGTGACAAGTAAATGAAATAATATTGAGGCACTGACAACAGTAATTCATGTGTTGAAGACTGAAAGGAAATGATAAAAACCAACAGTCAACAATAACATCACAAGGAAGGACTTCTAACATAGATTTTTCATGGCAGATATAGAAGATTGGAAAATGGCTAAAAATTGCCCATTTTGCAAGGAGTTAGCTATCCAGTCATGGAAATTACATAAATGAGGAGGCTTCAACTACAGTCACAATTGACTTGTCAAGGAGTCTAAAAATATACACTATATGCAACCCAACCAGACACCACTGGAAGAGGGTTCACAGAATAATTCCATTGTAATACTGAAGGTGATCCCAGAAATTCCACAGATCATGATAATTAGCCATTTGTTTGGCCGAGAAAGGAAGCCATAAAAATTCATAACTGCCTAATAAAACAGATATGAGCAGTTCATATATAAATGTACTTTATATGGGAAAAATTCATCCGCAGAACATGATTATAAATAGCAGGTATATAATGTGCAAGTGTAAAATCCTTCAACGGAAAATCCAGCTCATATATAGCAACAATAGAGAAATCCCGCGGTTGATCTACCAACATAGTAAACGATCTGAGATAATCCTGGTAAACTGAAGGAGACAGATACTAGAAAACCATCTCATAGATCTCAGATCACCATCTCATTACGAAAGCAGAAGATACCATAGACTCAATCCAAAAAAATAACAGGAAAAGCATGACAGGAAGAACGTTTGAAAACAGAAGACGAAAATCCACCCTCGTATAAATTGGTATGTGAAACAATGTCGTCGGAGTGGACGACACAGGCCGACTCCATATCAGAGGGCCTGTCTCGCCTGTGACGAAGCCTCATAGAAGACAAGCATGAAAAGCCACCTCATCTCACATCTCAGCCGCAACATAGATCAGGCAAAGATCCAACATGCAATTCAAATGGGGGTTTACTCATAGCATTTGGGGGAGGAAGAAGACCTACCTCCACCGGAGAAGACCGTCAGTTTGCGATGGCAGCACCGGCTCGACTGGTGATAACCATCGCGACCTGAGAGCGCTTCTTATAAACCCATTTTCGCGCCATACCTCGTCATCTCCCGCCACCATATATTCCTGACCCTCCCGCCAAATCCCAGCCCAAGAAACATACTAGATGAGATTTCAACGGGAAGGATTGACATCGGGAAGGCGGAAGGCAGGAAGAATGAGTGTAGAGAAATCCAGTGTCGAATCCCGCGGGATTGCGCCGTACAGGCGATAACCCTTCGGCAATCCAGCGACGAAATCTGCCCCAATCCAGCGGATTTTCTCTCCAAGATCGAATCCAACGCCCGTCCAAACAGACGGCTTCTCTGACGACGTAGGACTGGAGTGCCCTATCCAGCCTAATACAGGCTACTCCAGCGCAGCGTGCCCGTACAAACACGCCCTAAAGGTTTTGATCCATTGAAATGGTCCAATCATGTCAAAGGTTTGCATCACTAGAAATGGGTCAGATCGTATGAACAGTTTGGATCATTAGTAAAACAAAAGAGGTCCTACAAAATTTAGGGCATGGATCAACTTAACATATCTATTGTTACGAATCATGAAAAGTAGCCTCAATCATATGATGATATTGGATCATGAAAACAACATCAATTGTATGGTGAGTTTGGATCACTGAATGAGTCGAATCATATGAACAATTTGGATCCACTTAATGGCCCGAGCATATCAATGTTTTTAATCCATCAAAATAGCCCATGTCAAAGGTTTGGATCACTATAAATGGGCCAAATCATATGAATTTGGATAATTGTAAAAAGAAACTTAATTCTTTAAATTTTGTCTAGATTGAAGAGGATCCTATAAAATTAACAAAGTGGATCACCGAGAATCAACTTCAAATTTTACAAATAGATGGTTCAACTTAACATATCCATTAGGACAGGTAATGGAAAGAGGCTTCAATCATATGATGAATTTAGATTACTAACAACACCATGAATCATATGATGCATTTGGATAGTTGAATGAGCTGAATCATATAAGAAGTTCAAATTTGCTAAATGGCCTAACACATTAAATGATTTGATCCGTTGAATTGGCCCAAGCATGTCAAAGGTTTAGATCATTGGAAATGGGCCAGATCATATAAACAGCTTGGATCATTGGTAAAGCTGAAGAGGGTCCAACAAAAATTTGGGCATGGATCAATTTAGCATATCCATTGCCAAGGATCATGAAAAGCAACTTTAATCATATGATGAGTTGGGATCATCAAAAGCAGGTTTAATCATATGATGAGTTTATATCGCCGAATGAGGCGAATCATGGGAGCAATTTGGATCCACTGAACAGCCCAGCACGTCAATGTTTTTTATCCATAGAAATGGCCCCATGCCAAAGGTTTAGATCAATATAAATGAGCCAAATCATATGAATTTGGATCGGTGTAAAATAAAACTTGATTGCTTGAATTGTGTATAGAATTGAAGAGGGTCCTACAAAATTAACGATGTGGATCACTGAAAACCAACAAAAAAATATTACAAATAGATGGATCGAATTAACATATCCATTAGGATGGGTCATAGAAAGAGGCTTTAACCATATGATGAGTTTAGATCACTTATAGCAGCAAGAATCATACGAGGATATCATAACATATGTTTATGAGGTTACTATAGGTGGGCCACATGGTACATAGATCCGAACCATTTGTATAGTGTGACCAATGTGAATGGGAATGCTCGACAAATCTTCCAAAAGAAAGACCATAACCCTTAAACCAATGGCCTACAAATAAACGGCTAAGAAAACATACAACAATAGGGCCATGGTCCTTGTACAAAGTGGGCCATAAGAGCAATAGACTGGACATTATGGTTCCCACTCATATGGTGCAAAGGCCCAAGGAATCTGTACATTCCTTCGAGATAATACCCCAGTTCATTGTGTGGGTTAGCTAGCAACAGTGACCATGTGAAAAAAGGCCCAACCATTTTTGTTGGGTTTTGGTCTACTCATCAGGTTCACAGGCCGAGGCTGAGTTTATTAAACTAAAAGCAGGAAATAATTAGAAATGGTACATTTATCATTTGTTCTTTACAGGGCACGTGGAGTTGTTTATTTACAATACAATCCATTCATCTGAAATTACTTGCCAGGTCGCAAGATATTACATTATTCTGAACTTAGGTGGGCCATACAACATGAATTTAGGGTTTTACATAGAATTTAGGCATGCCTTATCTAGCCAGCGTGGTATGAACTACTTGGAATCACACCTAGAGCCTCTATAAATTAATGTGGATTATGACATGTATGAGATTTGGAATAGCACGATTTTTAGGAAATGATTTCATCCTGATGAGGCAAGTTAGATAAATGGATTGGATGAAATATAAAGACTGTGGTGGGCCTTATACAAGACTAGTGGTGGGGATTTACGTAAACATTTCCTATGTTTGTTGCCTATCTAAATTGTCGGTTGTTGTAATTTTTGAATTATAAGGTAAATAAGAGACAACATACTAAATGAGCAAGTTGAATCTTATAAAAGTTCCACCAACATGGTAGCACGCTCCCTATGTGAATAGAGTTTTTTCATCTCTCCTACTCTACTCTCACCCAATATCCTTTCAAGGTTAGATCTATTACAATTGTTTTTGCATTAGACCTTAAGAACAAATTAATTTGTGGAGCCCACTATGATTTTTTATGACATTCAGTCCATTCATCATTTGCGCACCCTAATGCTTAATTGCCAAAAATCGTGCCTATAAAAAACTCACATGGGCCACATATAATTATTATTGAGATGCCCACGATTGAAAACCTTTTAGATTGTGCGTGGCCATTCATGTTTTGTATGCCATCTAACTCATTTAGAAGATGTACACGATCAAAATGAATAGACATGCAAAAATATTGTTTTAAAGGCAAGACTAGACCAAGCAATCAGGTGGTTTGGATCAGAACCAGCCACCACAAGAGGGCTAGCAATCGTGGGAGTCGATTGAAAAATGCAAGCGCACCTTATATCTCATGCATCTTGCATTATAATGGCACATGATTCAGTAATGATGAACCCTGTGCAGCCTACTAATGGCATAAGAAAATCACCCATTAAAGGAATAAGAAAGGATTAAGCAAGAAGAAGAAGAAGGTATTTAATTCATCTCATTGGTGCCAGTGCTGTCTTTTGAAGACCCAACCATCATGTGGGCCACAGTGAATCGAACGGGATATATAAGAGTGGAACATATTTTGGTGTTTGTCGAATTTTTATTTTTATTTTTTTCCATAGTGCAGGCCAACATGTTGTTTTATGCTATCCAACTTAGCTCATCAAGGGAGGCCCAACAAAACCCCAAAAGCTGATATTTGTATTTTAACTTTGTTAAGATACGTGTGATCTAATAAACATGTCAGATGGAAAATAATCTTCACAGCTGGCCGTAGAAAAGTTTCAATGGTAGTTTGTGGTGTGATCCACTTGAGCTTTCGATATACCTCAATTTTAGGCTCATGCTCTAGAATTATCTGCAAATTTTGATGGACAATATAGATCTAACACATAAATCATATGCTGATTTTAAAAAGTTATATACGTTCAAAATTATGTTGTGTAGTTAATTAGTAATCTATTTGGGAGAGAGAAATCTTGTATATCTTGTTAGATGACTCTTTTTAGCTGTAGTCAACGGAAATGGCGTGGATCAATGAAATTTTCAGTGTCTTCAACACAGATTATCCGCACTCTTTCGAAAAAAAGAGTATCAAAAACCATTTACAACCCTAATACTACATAATGGCAGGCGGCGGAATGTCTAACGGTGCAAGCTATCGGCCCTTTCATAGAAATCTGTTAGAAATATTTTGAAAGCAAGCGTTTATCTGGAATAACCTAAAAGAGTTATACTAGAATATCCGTTTTATCTGTTCTTATTTTTATTTTCTAGAAAGAAAGTAGAGCGTTCGGATGCCAATTGGGTACACCCGCTGGAGACTGACGGTCCTGTCTTTGTGTGGCCCACCACTGGAGACCCCGATTCCATCTCTACTGTTTCCTTAGACATGCCTCCTTTTTAGGCTCATGCACATGGACTGTCAAATTAGATGGATGAAACACATACATCAAGGTGTGCCCAGAGAGCCCCTGTCAGGACCGTCTATAGTAAGATACTAGTGCGGGTAGCACCCAATCCGCGTCCCTGTAAAAGCCTGTGCAAGAATTGGCGTGGATGGCCAGCTAGGTAGGGCCCACATGATATTTGTTAGAAATATGTCAGGACATACGCACAACAACAAGAGAGATCCAAAACTCAAGTGAGGATTGGACGTCCAGTGTTGGAACATTCGTAAGGCCACGGGAGTTTTGGATCAAGTTAATATTTTTAAATTTTAATATCCTAGTAAGAATGAACTTGCGAACGGTGTGGATATATATATACACGGGTTAACATTTTTAAAATTTCAATATCCCATTAGGAATAAACTAATGAAAGGTGTGGATACGATATAAACATTACCGGATGAGCCCCGTACTATGGGAGTCGGGATGCTCTGTTGTTCAGTAAGCAGGGACTCCTTGATTGCCTAATCCTCACGGGTCCACGTCACCTTAAAATGAAAAATCGGACTTCAAACTATTATGACAAAAACAAAAGGAATGATTTTAAAAAAAAAACCAAAAAAGAAAACGAGAAGAAAAAACTCAAGGAAATGAAAGAAAATCCTCAGAGAGAGAAATCAAATGGCGTCTGCTTCCTTCTCCCATTGCTCTACTTTCAGAGGTCCCAAAAAAATCTCCAATTCCAAAACTCTAATTTCCAGCTCCAAATCTCATTCATATCCGTTGCTGGTCTCATCTCCCTTCACTCACCTTCGATCTCATCATCATCATCATCATCTGATCTCTAGAAGCTTATCTGCATCGGTCTCCACGTAGCAGCAGATCCTCACGAGCTCGGACGATCTTGTTTTTTCGATTCTTTCCAAGGTTTGATTTCGATCTTAGATTTCTCGACTGTCTGCTTGCATTCGTTTCCTATTCTTGAAAATTGCCGGATTTTAAAGCAATTTATGACGAATTTATATCAAGAAGTAGGAAATGCTGATGGTTTTGAAGCGTATGGCTAATATGACGATTTTAAGTATGATCTCGGCTGTTTAATACCAGGCGATCAATTATTATGATCGTTGTTGTGATATCGGGTAGTATCTCATCTACTCTGGGGCCCATGATTTCGACTACCAGGATTATCAGGAATGTATGCCAGGTGTACAGTTGATGAGTTTCTGCACCTGAGTTCACCATTTTGGACATGACGGTGTCTCATTTACTGTAATGTGTGCGGCAATCCAGATCGTCCAAGTCACCAACCGACTTGGAGATGGACCGTAATCGAAAAATTGCAATAATTCAACTGTCCAATTTTTGGACAATGCACTATTTTACTTTTCACTGCTCATTGAATGAGTCTGGATCCTCTGTTATTCGGTAAACAGGGACTTCCTGATTTCCTAATCCTCATTGGTCCACGTCACCACTCACTTTAAAAAAAAAAACTAAAACAAAAATTCGGACTCCAAACTATTAAAAAAACCAGAGGAAAAAAAAAACAGAAAAAGAAAACAAGAAGAAAAAACCCAAGGACCCGGACTCCAATTATTGCTTCTGCCTAATCTTCTTAGCTGCATTTCTTTCTCAGGTTTTCTTAGAGAAACTCAATTCCATTTACCTTTTTATGTGTGTTTAATGTTAGATGATGAGTTTATAGGTCTGAATCTTTCAAATCCTCTTGGGTTTTAATCCAAAACACCAGTTTCTTCACTGGAATAGATATTAAATCTCAATGAAATTAAGTTTTGGATGTAAAACTAATAGCAATTCGAAATCTCTCTTATTGGTGATGGATTATATTGAAGTTTTCTTTGTGTCCAAGTTCCTAGAGCTTGTGGAGGTAAGCCGTGTGGCCAAAGATGTTAGGCACCCATTCAAGAACCTCCTCAAGCGGTGCAACTACCAGCAGCTGATTATTGCTATGGTTAAGCTGGTCAGCCTCCCTCGCAAGTCTCTGCCTTAAGTATAAAACACCCACAACAAATGACAAAACGGGTCTTTTTCATAGCCATTGTGGGCATTTCGTAATAACTTGCATGACCATAGATAATCATACAATGATTAATGAGGGGTGGGAAATGTCAGGTCGCAGCTGCTTTCTTTGGAAGCCTAATTTACAATTCCGACAGGTGGGTCTCACATTTCAACAATCTATTTTTTGGGCTGTTGAGTCTCACCATGTATTTCATTTATAGGTAGCCTATTTTACATGCATCTAAACGACCCCTAACATTAATCTTGTAATAATTGGGGCATCAATCTCTCTCCCATGTAGTAGTATTAACAAAAGTACAAGTATTTACTATTTACAAATTACAACATAAGCATTCTAAGACCTTGGCCAGCCAAGTTCAATACTTCTTGTACAGTAGAAGGTTTGCTCATGCCATGCTTGTTATATAACAGTATTTTTCTGGTCCTTACATATTTGTAGGTCAATTTACTTATGTCTCTGTTGAGAGCAGACATGTCAGAGGCAGGTCAGTAAACCACTATAATGGTTGTAACAACGACTATCGAAATTGTTTAAACAAACTTAGTGCATGCATTAATGAGGTCAGGTGACTTGTCTGTTGATGTACAACTGTACAACTATGCTTTGATAAATTTTTGCAGTAGAGTTGGCTACCGAAAGTTCAGATGAGAATGCAAACAAGGAGCGATCAGAGAGGGTTTTCCAGATGACTGAAATTGATGATATGCAGGCCCCTCGTGACCTTTCGCTTGCACAACTTTTATCAAGGTTTGATTCATCATCCTGAGTTGTTTGTAGTTTTGTTGACAACTTAAATATCTAAACATGTTTGTTGACAACTTAAATATCTAAATAGTTTTGTTGACAACTTTTATATAGGATTGCAACTACTATCATGTTGATTTTGTAGTTGTCTTTAGTTGTCTACATAGTACATTGCATCACATGGGCATTGTGTTGGATTTATCTGTTGTACTGCATCTCATGGCATGGATGCCTCTTTTATGCATGCGCACATTTTACTAATTAATGTTCCAAATTAGGATCATCATCATTTAAGACTCATCCAACTATGAACATGTTGTGGTCTGATAATTACGCCAGTTGTCTCATTTACTTGGTCATACATGCCTCATTCATTGTCATTCACAAAACAACCCAAAAACTAAAAATAAAATTTTAAAAAAAATCAAGTGAAACAACCAAATCAGTGGCCAACAAATGAAAGAATTATTGGGTTTTAATGTGTCAAATGTGCCCATTCCATACAGATGGACTATGATAAGGCAGTCCAATTTGTTGATATGATGGACCCACTGTAAATGGGAGATGCACCAAAAATCTGCCAAATTAAAGTATTCATGTGAGCTTTAACTTACCCACCAATCCACATGTTCCACAAGTTTAGGTGCATCTTTCAATCCATTTTCCCCTAATCATTGAGTAGAATTGTTTCAATGATCTGATTTTAGAAGTCTTAGTTACTTAATGGGGTCTTTTGAATGTTTATAGGTTTGGAATGCTCCATAGCAAGAAAATGAAATTCACTTTCGAAAGACTTGTTCTTGTGTTTATAGGAGCAAGTTGTATGATGTTTGCATGGCAGCCCATGAAATGTGTACTGGAACTAATAACTAGTTGAGATTGATGGCTTAGATTATTAGAAGGCGTCCCAATGCAGTTAAGATAAATAGTTTTTTGTGTTTTTTATAGGGTTGGAAAATTTCCAAATATAAATGAAAGAAATGGCAAACATCATGTAAGAGAGTAGAATCTATATCAAAATAGGTACATGCATCTGTGGAACTGATATAGTTGATGAACTATATGATGAGATTATACTTGAGGCGTTGATATAATATTGTCCTAGTATGATGGGGTTACACTTGAGAATATGATACAGTTAATGAACTAAGTGATGAGGTTACCCTTAAAGATATGATGTGCTTGTGTGATAGTTGAAGTGGTTCCACTTGAGAATATGATATGGTTGATAGACTATATGATGAGGTTGCGCTTGAGGATATGATATGGTTGTGTGACAGTGTAATATGGTTCCACTTGAGAATGTAATATGGTTATCGTACTATGTGATGAGGTTGCACTGGTGGATATGATATGGTTGTGTGATAGTATGATGTGGTTACATTCGAGAATATGATATAGTTGATAAACCATGTGATTAGGTTGCACATTCGGATATGATATGATTGTGTGACACTGTGAAGTAGTTTAAAATTGAAGAACGTGATACTGTTGATGGATTATTTGCGCTTGAGAATATGATATAATTGTGTGAGAGTGTGATAAATGATCTCCACTTGGGAATGTGATACGATTTATGGACTATGTCATGACGTTGAATAATTCAAGATTGTGTGACAGTGTGATCATGTTACACTTGAAAATATGATACAGTTGATGGACTATATGATGAGGTTATGCTTGAGGAAATGATATTGTAGTGTGACAGTATGATGAGGTTACACTTAAGAATGAAAGAAATTGAAGGACCATGTGATGAGGTTACACTTGAGAATGAAAGAAATTGAAGGACCATGTGATGAGGTTACACTTGAGGATATGATATGTGGTTGTGTAAGTGTGATGTGTCCACTTGAGAATGTGATACGGTTGATGGACAACGTGATGAAGTTGCACTTGAGGATATGGTATGGTAGTGTGATAATGTGATGGGGTATATGTCCATTTGAAAATTTGATACGATTGATGGAAAGCGCGATGAGTTTTCACCTGAGGATATGATATGGTTGCATGATAATGTGATGTGGTTACACTTGAGGATATGATATGGTTGATGGACTATGTGATTAGGTTGCACTTGAGCGAATCTAATCATACCGTCAATGATATTATTTTTAAATTTTTTTTTCTTTAAAAGGAAATTTTTTGAAAAAGTGATAAGAAATAAAAATAATAACTCATATGATCACTATTTGGATGTCTTTATCCTCTCCATAATTACTTTAGATTATTTCAGTGATTTTTTTTTTTTTGGTTCTATTTACATATTTTCTTTCTTTCCTTCTGTAGTTGTATAGTATAGAGTTAACATGAATCTTCGACTTTTGATATTGTTTAAGTTGCTACTCCTTTCCCCTCATTATGTAGCTTCGGAACTCTAATTTGGTAAATAAGGTTCATGGTCATAAACCGTGATATATTTGGATACTTGTTGAGTTCAAAATCCTCACATGAAGAACATTTGGGCACCAAAAACTCTTCATTGAAGACATTGATATTCAGTGACTTCAGTTTATTGAAATGCATTGTGTAGCTTCTGTAACTCTAATTAAGATAAGTTATTCAATCCTTACTTGATAATGGATTTTGATGGCTTCCAAAGTTCGGTTGGAATATATATATATATATATATATATATAATTTATGTTTAATGGTATCATTGATAGAGTTGAATGTGGAACTGGATTCTTTTAGCTGGGACAATGCTTAGATTACAACTACTACTACTACATGGGAAAGTCTGGTGTGTTACTTACCAGGGAAAAGCCAATTTTCATAGGAAAGAGCTCTCTCAGCTTTGGAGGATGCTGGCCTTTTTAGAACCCAATGACTTGATCAAGGACAAAGTATGCTTTCTGATTGCATCTATCTCTGGTTTCTTTAAGTGCTTCATGTATTTGGATTCTGACCATGCATTTTCTTTCTGAACAATATATTCACCATTATTGAGTTTAACAATGCAGATTTGTAGTCAACGTTTTGTGCTATAGTTATATTTTTCTGGCATTGCATGAGTGGAAATCTGTGATTATTCTCTACCAATATAGATGCTCAGTGTTTATGTTGTGGCATAGCACTGCACCATATGAACCATACCTAGATTTTGTTTTATATACTGATGCAACCAGGCTACCTTATAGTCTGATCAAGGGCCATATATGGTTGATTGCTTCATCAGGCTGATCTTTTTGTCCTTCAAATGAAACTGGAGTTGTTTGGAATACATGGGAGACATACGATCCCAATGAACTAAGTGTGATCACTTTCTAGTTCTCATGAACTGAGGAAATGCTTGGCAATTTAATAGAATCTAGTTATGTTTGTGAAAATGCAGTTTGATCTCTTTGTTAATATATAAATCATGATCCCTTCCCTTCGATTCTGGATTTATGGATCTAATGATGACCCTGTGTAGAGATAGGTTTCGAATGCCAACTTGAACAAATCAGTAATACAAGTCATATCAGGATGAAACATTATCACTATTAAGTTGTATTGTCAATACAAAGAATCTGACTTGTATAGCTTTCCTTCCTAAAAACTAGTCTAAACTTGCTGTAAGTATTGACTGACTCAATTTGAATTGACTTGATCAAGTGAATTTGTTCATTACAAGTCAATCAAACTTACACCCTTTTTATTTGCAGGAATATTACCATGTACAATTTTGATACCTGGTCTGTTTTTCATCCCCGAATCCTCCTGGTGGCTGGTGAGTCTTATTAGTAAACAGGTGAGTCTTATTAGTAAACACCTTCTGAATCTTAACAAGTTCTGGGATTCTTATTCTTGATTCAGGGGTCTCTTTTCTTGGTGTCTAGGCCAAAATGGGTATGATAGAAGAGTTTGAAGCTTCTTTACAAGTACTATGGGGATTTGGTATAGACATTTCTTTTGAAGTGAATGAAATCAAGGTGGATTTGAACTACCTTCAGTTCTTTTCTTCTTTTTTTTTTCTTTTTCTTTTTTGCCTTCATTTTTTCGGGTCCATCAAGTCATTCTTCTATTTTTGCACTGTACTTTTGGAGCTGCTCATTTATTCATGACAAATATGTGCGCCAAATGAAAAGATCGTGGATGATGTGTAATTCATATATTGGCAACGTTAAAGCTATGATCATTTTTTAAAATTTGTTTCATGTAGAGATCTGTAACTTCCACAAGCAGGAGAACAACCATCTGATTTTCTAATCTCAATTAAAGAATATATTAGTTTCCTTTAATGGTATTGTAGCTTGCCCAGTTTTTTCAGTCACCCGTATCTGAAGGACCTCTTTTCTATTTTTTGTATCCAACTTTTAGATTCTCTAATCTCTCTCTCTCTCTCTCTCTCTCTCTCTCTCTCTCCTAATGCAGTTGTTGCTTTAATGGCTATAAAGAACGAACTGAATGACCTGCACAATGTATTGGAGAACTGGGATATCAATTCAGTTGATCCTTGTGGTTGGAGGATGGTTACCTGTTCTTCTGATGGTTATGTCTCAGTTCTGTAAGATACTACTGCTTAAATTGGACAAAAACCCATGATCATCTATCCTTTTATCTCACTTAATTGTGTAAACTGATACTGTCTTAACTTTATAAATTGTAATGTAACTCTCTTAATGAAATGCAATTCAAACATCATTTATCTGATTAGTTGTTTGGACATCTACAAGTTAGTCGGTTTGATATTTGGAATAATTCCTTGTTGCCCATCATTTATCTTCAATGATTCAGTTGCAAATTTGGGCAGATTGCTCTCATTGTATGATGCAGTTAGTGGACTGGATTAATTCTGTTGTTAACTCTCAGTGCTAGTTTCAATCAACTCGGTCGAAAGTTCCCTTTGATTTCCTGATTTTGCATTGTTGTTTATTGTCATCATGAGTACTTTTCAAGGACTTGGACAACGGTTCTATTTATGATCTTTCTATGCCGAGGTGACTCTCCTGTCATCAGCAGACATTATGTCATCAATCCATGATGACTTCAATTTCCATGAGCATACTTGAGATTTTAGAAGTTTGCTAAACCTGCACTATCCTCCTTTGGTCTACATGCACCTCTACTTGGGGCTCCACATGCCAACTTGGCAAATGTTATCCGTCTATCAGGTGTGAACAACATTGTAGATCATCTAGCCAGAAACTAAGAGATAACACTTTTGTCAATTGCATATCTTCTTTGCTTTAGAAAAATAATAGTTAGCACTTTTTTTTTTCTTACATTCTATTTTATATTTCCTCTTTTTCTTTTAAAGTTTGTAGCTGAAAGATCCATTCTCAGTTGCATTTTGTCAATTGTTTTGTAGTGCAGGTTTGATCATTGCATCATATCATATTGTCATGAGTTTCTAAACACTTGGATTTGTTCTTCTCTTTAGATGGTCTTCCATGAATACATGACAGATGAGCGTTCTTATCTATATCATATAGTTACTAGCATCAACCTGTACGCTCAGACCTTTTTTTGATATCTTATCTGAAATGATTTGAGGAAATAGGATGGGTGCCTTGGCATCTTATTGCCCAGGATGAATATATACGAAAATATTGTAGGTGTTGTTCCACTTTATCTTAAAAGGTTTAGATAGATAGACAAATATCCAGATTTATCTTAAAAGGATTATCTAATCTGACCTGATATGACTGCTAGCAAATAGTGAGATGGTTTGAGAATTTTTCTGCTAGGCCATTGGCCTTTTCAGAGTCATGTTTTCTTTATTCATGCTTGTCGAGCTAAATATGTGTGTGGTTCATGACCTAATATGTGATTGGTAAATCTGATTCTTTTGTTCTTGATTTGGGTTTTATTTCTATTCTTGAACTGATGTGACCTTTCCTTCCTTTTTCGCATGACCAAATGATGATATTTCACATCTTTTTCTGTTTTCCACCTCTATTTACCATTCTATGCAGATGGATGGTTGTGAGAAATGTTTTGAGTCCTGTTGTTTGGTGATCCAGACCATCGAACTGCTGAGCCCCGCTATGGATGAGGGATGTGTCGAAAGTCTGCTAGATTGGAAGATCCTAAGCTTTGATCCCAGGCCTACAACTAGACAATTAAGACTAAACAAAGTAGCATTCCAAATTAAAGTTCAAAAAATATGCCAAAGATCAAGGATTGGGATCTTTTAACCAGGAGATTTTGGGACATCCCACCCATCCACAACAAAAGCCTAGCAGATCCTAGTTTACATGGTGCAGAATCCTGCACGAAGAATACTGTACTTTTGCACCTGAAGTCTGAACATGTATACCTCCTCAAGTTTTATATGGTTAGTATCACTATAAGCATTTAATAGCAGAAAATGCTTTCTGTTTTGGATGCTAATTAACCGTTGCCTGCTGTAAAAGATGAAGAATTTATATGGGATTTTTCATTTCTTTAAAAAATAAACAAAAATACCCATTTTCCTGCTTGACACATTCAGTCATATATGCTGATGGTACTGTATTTTGTTGTTGTTTTTTCACGAAATGGCGTCTTAATGTAGGACACATTTGGGTTATTTTCCTCTTCAAAGACTGAACTAAAATATCCATTTGTCTGCATCCATTGCATGTATGTATGTATGTATGAATCTGTGGATTTGGCAATTGGCTTTTCAGTTTCTGAGCTGTGTGTGTTTGTGGTGCTTTAAGCACTCCTTTTGATATGTTTGTGGTGCTTTTCAGTTTCTTTTCCCATATTTTCTACTTATTACTTGATTATGTACTTAAGTTACATGGGTTTGTGTTTGTTTGGAAAAGAAAAGGCTAGCACGGCTAACCAATGATCATGAAAACATTATCTTTCTAGGAAATATATCTTCTTGAATCCTTTTCCATAGCTACTTAATCATCATCATATCCTTGTCCGAATTACTTGAGGTTGGCTTTATAAATCCTGTTCCGCTAATCAATTAGCTAGATATCCACCATCCATGATGGGGGCTGTCAGACCAATGGCTTGGATAGACCATCCATTGGCCCCACATCTAGAAACCAAGTTCCCCATCTTTGAGTGTCAAACTGGATGTTCTGTTGTCATGACAAATGGTTCTTTCACACAATGAAACAATTCTTCCATAGTTTTGGTTTCACATGTGTAGTTTTGAAACTTTGCAACAATCACATTTTTCTTTAACTGCAATTTTCAGATTCAAGCATATGTTGTTCTCATACATGCAGAACAATTCTTCTATGTTTGGGTGCATGGCGATTGGATCTAAAAATTTGAGATTTTCATTCATTTATTTCATGGCTTTCGACATTGGAATTGGGACGGTGCAGTTGGATAACTATTACAAAGAACTTGAGGAATGGAGACTTCGGTAAGATCTTCTTTAATTGTTAATTTATTTAATTCGAATGGAAGAGGGATAGATTATTCAATGCAATAACACAAGATTTCATTTTTCCAGTTTTGCTGCATCCATATGTTCATTTATGAACTCTGTGGAGAATGTCAGGTGCACTGAATGCAGCTGTTTGTAGATAATTTCAACATTAGTCATTGTCTATAGAGTCCATAAAAATGCAGCTGTCTTTATTTTTAAAGAATTGCAGATGTAGATAATTTCCAGTTTTGCTTCTTGTATTTTGAACATATGATCAGCGAACTGAGGCAAAATATTTGTTTCTTGAGATGAACTTTCAGTACTCTATTGAACCCGGTGATTTTTGTGTATTTTTCAGATCATATCAATACCTTGTCTTTTATTGAAAGTGTAAGGGTATTGTATTGACATGAGAAAGTCCCATTAGGTTTTAAATATTCACCAATATTCTGACTGACCTGTCGAGAATTATCCATGTAGCAGTCTAAAGCAACTATCTTCAGTGAAATATACACAATATAATTTTGATGTCATAATCTAGTTTGCCAAACTCAATTTATGGATCTGACAGGATTCAAATCCAAGCTGCCAAACTCAATTTATGGATCTCAATGCAGATGTCTTATGGGCCACAGATTTTGGCGACGTTGTTTTATTAAACGTAAGGCATGTTTGGATGCAAGGCATGCTCAGTTGAATTGAACTAAAGGAAACAAAGAAAAATGGAAAAAAACAATCTTGAATCAGGTATCATTATTCTAATTTGAATGAGGTTGGCATTGCATATCATGTATTTTAAATTAGACTCAAAAGCAGAGATGCTAACAACATTTTTCATTAATTGACTATCTTTTCTAGGACCTGTTTGGATTGACGGAATCCTCTTTTCTACAGTGAACAATCAATCATTTCCTTGGATATGATGTTTTCTGCCATTTGCAAAAACAAAAGCAGTTGTGGAAATTAATTTTCGTTTGCATAGTTTTCCTTAGAAAAAAAAATGGTGATTTCCATTTCCTTTTAAAAAAATAAAAAATAAAGAAACAACCTCAGGAATGGATATTTCCACGTTTTTTCAGAGAACTTTTTGACATTGACCTATCTACATTTCCCTGGAAATCATGAATGCTAAAACAAGTAGGTTATTTAGGATACTTTTCCACAGATTTCCTCCAATGTGACGTCTTCCTTTCCAAATCTACTTTTGGATTCCACCAATCCAAACAGGTCATAAAACTAATGGGTTTGAAATGCTTCTGGAACTCTACAAATTGGATTGCCATTATAACGAGGTAAAAGAGCAATGTGAGCAAGGCGTCCATAAAACTTCATTCGACTACTCGATTTAAAATGGTTTTTTTTACCCTAAGTTCCAACAAAAAACTTTGGTAAGAACAAAGTGTCTAAGACTGCAGGTCTTTCGTCTGACACAGATGCATAGCTTTCACATAACATCAAAAGATATGATAATGGAACAGGGCTGAGCATATTTCCCTGTTTGTGGTGTCAATGAGTGTCTTGAAGAAGATTGAGCTCTGTTGTGCCTAACGCTGAGGGCTGATTTTTTTTTTCTTCTTCTCTGTTGCAGATACTTCATTCTCTGTGAATTGTGGTGACACAAAACAAACATCTGCATCCGGCATTGATTTCTATGATGACTCAGAAATTTTGGGACCTTCATCATTGTACACTAGCTCCCAACATCAATGGGCAGTAAGCAGCACAGGCTTTTACATCTCCAACCCCAATGGCCCTCAATACATAGCAATGACAGATTCTCAAATCCTGGGGACTTTAGAGTCAGAACTATATAAAACAACAAGGATTTCACCAAGCTCATTAACATACTATGGCCTTGGTTTGAAGAATGGGAAATACATCGTCGAACTCCACTTTGCAGAGATAGTCATGGATGATTCAGTCTTGGAAAGGTCTTGGGAGGCGCATATTCGATGTCTACATCCAGGTATCACTTTCCTTATCATTTAACATATGAAGGTGTGTTCTTTCAAACTATATTATGTTCAATATCTTTGAATTGTTTTGAATGATGGACAAAAAACAAAATGTCAGGGGGAGAGTACTGCAAGATTTTAGTATCCAAGATGAAGCCAAGGGCTCGAAAAGAGCTATCATAAAAATGTTCATGGCAAATGTGATAGATAAAGCCATGGAGATCCATTTCTTTTGGGCTGGAAAAGGGACCTGCTGCATTCCATTTCAAGCAACTTTCAGGCCTCTAGTGTCAGCCATACATGTTTCTTTAGGTTCTCAACCAACCCTATTTCTATGTTTTCCTTGCATTTAGTTTTCATCCTTATTTAATTGACTGATTCTTTGTTTTTATGTTGTAGAGTCCTCTAGTGGTGGTTCATCCTCGAATAATTACAGAAGACGCACATGAGAAGTTATCAGTATAGCTATCGGATGTGCAGGTGGACTACTGATACTCGCATCCATTTTCTATCTATGGTGGATGAAGGATGTACCTGGCCATATGCGAGTGCGCACAGACTCACCAAGAAAAGGATGATGACCTTTTCTTTACATTTTCAACATTATTGTAATTGTAATTGTAATTAATTGAATGAAGGATTATAATTGATTCATTATTGAATGAATGATTGTAATTGAATGAATGAATCATTATGCAGGTGGTAATTAAATGAATGCATGAATGATTATAATTTCTTTTAAATGTAGGAAATAGCTACGGATATTGACCGCAGCTGGTAATCTGACAACCGTAGTTGTTATTAAATTCGACATATTGCTACGGATCCAGCACTACTTTTAGCTACAAATACTATCCGTAGCTATAACTTTATGGCTACGGTTTTTCTCCGTAGCCTTGCCCCTTTTTATGGAAGTGTCATCACATAGTTCATAAAGTGTTTCACATTCTCAAGCGGAACCACATAACACTATCACACAATCATATCATATGCATCCTCAAGCGCAACCTCATCATATAGTTCATCAACTGTATCATATTCTCAAGTGAAATGACATTACACTATTGTCTCAACCATGTCATGTGCTTAAGTGCAATCTAATCACATAGTCCATCAACCATATCATATCCTCGGGTGTAAACTTATCACGCTGTCCATCAATCGTATCACATTCTCGAGTGGATATATACCTCATCACACTATTACACTACCATACCACATCCTTAAGTATAACTCCATCACATTGTCCATCAACTGTATCACATTCTCAAGTGGACACATCACACTCACACAACTACATATCATATCCTCAAGTGTAACTTCATCACAGTCCTTCAATTTCTTTCATTCTCAAGTGTAACTTCACCACACTGTCGCACTACAATATCATTTCCTCAAGCGTAACCTCATCACATAGTTCATCAACTCTATCATATTTTCAAGTGTAACATGATCACACTGTCGCACAACCTTGGATTATCCAACGTCATGGCATAGTCTATCAACCGTATCACATTCCCTAGTGAAGATCATTTATCACACTCTCACATAATCATATCATATTCTCAAGCGCAAATGGTCCATCAACCGTATCACATTCTTCAATTTGGAACCACTTCACACTGTCACATAACCATATCATATGCATATGTGCAACCTAATCACATGGTTTATCAACAATATCATATTCTTAAATGTAACCACATCATACCATCACACAACCATATCATATCCTCCAGTGCAACCTCATCACATAGTACAATAAGTATATCATATTCTCAAGTGGAACCATATCACACTGTCACACAACCATATTATATCCTCAAGCGTAACCTCATCATATAGTCTATCAACCACATCATATTCTCAAGTGAAACCACTTTGCACTATCACACAATTACATCATATCCTTAAGGGTAACTTCATCACTTAGACCATCCACTTCTTCACCAGTGTTGCAGGACAGAGAATAAGGCAACCATTCCAACCATGAGGTAAACTTCATTTATAGATTTTTCTGCTGCATTGATTTTCCCAATTCCCAGTATGTTTGAATCCTCTTCTAAATTGATTAAAACTAGATGAAGCAAAGAAAATGCAATTCAGCTACTTTTAAGCATTTGCTCATGGTAAATTACGATAATCTATATTGCATTTGGATGCTCAATTGAACTAATTGCCATCCATTCAATTACGGGAGCTCTCCAGTGACCTTACCTACCTGACAGATGTGGGGCCGAGTGATGTGTTCACGGCATTCAGCCCATCCATCATATGCATCACCTTAAAAAAAACCCAAGCCCCACATCTGATCCAAAACTCAGGTGGGCCATTGCACACGGGACATGTTGAGAGGGAACACCCACTATTTATTAGAGTGAGGGACCTACTGTGTTGTATGCAGTGTTTGAAGTATCAGTATTGCTACAACTTTCGCTGGCCGGTGATACAAAAACAATATCAATATCATCGATAATATTGCTAATAACCAAAAATGCGGAGAAACATGTTAAAAACGGTGGAATTTTTCAGTGAGATTGGTGGCATGGCCTCCTCGGCTGTTGCCGCTAATTCATCACCTAAGGGAAAAGGCATGGTTCCCCTGTATGGACATTACTCCGAAGGCTCTGACTTTGAAACAGTTAGGGATGGAGGTTTATTATGGTTCCTGTTAGTCATGGTTTACCTCCTCTACTTAATTTATCCAAATGAAAGAAACATATGGTATGGAAAATTGACAAAGAACGAACATGGGAGATTTTTAAACCACATCTTCTTGTAACGCCTCGAAAATCGGGGGTTGAGCAAAGCTTAACTCCTGAGTTCCAATGCATCACTTATGCAACATAGATGATGATGATTAAATGTTGTCCGTATTAGGGCATTAAAATGAGTGGGATTATACTAAATCATCATATCATACTCTAGAGATAATTAGATTAAGCAAACGGAAGACTATGATAGATATATAAAGTATATGAGTGGTTATAAACCCCCAGAGTATAATCATGTCACCAGGCTGAATATATACATGTTTATTCCAAAATATACAAAATGACAAAGTGTAATGTCCAACTAATTCGTATTCCTATAATCTCGTCGGTCAGGACATGGTCTACATAGACCCGCCTGATAGCTGTATATAGGAGAACTCCTCCTCATCGTCGTAGAAGTCAGGCTCCGCTTCTTAAGCCTCACCATCATTTGCAGCTAAAATAGAGTCTGGTTGGTGTTTTAAAACACCGTCCCGGAGTGGGAGTGAGTGATTAACTCGGTGGAGTTATAAGGCAAAGGTTAACATGTTATCAATTCAGTCAAGCAGTAATGATAAAGCAATGCAACAAGCATTTCCTAACTACTCTAGTTAATGCAAAAATGGTATGCTGTAATGATGCATGCCCTTGTCTACACTCCCTCAGCGACATCATCTCATGATCGCGCATGTAACACTCCTTACATGTGCGCTTCCTTGCCAAAGCACATGCAATGTAGTGCATGGTCATGTTAGCTAATATTTAATTAGGCTTATTCATATAGCAAATTCGGGAAGCTAAGGTACCTCCCTTTATATTATTTACCCAAACAATGATCCATCTAGGGTCATTAATCCTAGTTAGTCACATACGATAGGCAAGTTATATGGCAACATCACCCCTGATTGAAAAGCAGGGGATAGGCAAATTCAAGTCACTACGGAGAGGCTCGTCACCTCAGCATAGGCCTAGTTTATACTCGAGGTCACTACAGAAAGGCTCGTCACCTTAGCGTAGGCCGACAGCTCGAATACAGTGTCCCATACACCACCATATTCGGCTCACGAATTGGGTTATTCACTGGTCACTACGGGGAGGCTTGTCACCCCAGCGTAGGCCGACAGCTCGACCATGGTTTCCCATACACCACCATGCCCGGCTCATGAGTCTTAGCGGATCGTGGTACCAAGGTTAAACGGGCTTTACATGGGTAAGTGGTACCCTAAATTCAAGCAATAGTGTCCATACATGGTAGACACACATTCGGCCAATCGGGTTACTTAACAAGTTCAATTGGTATGAGTACACGCTAATTTAATCGACATGGAGCACATATGCACTGCTCATGGCCTAACCACTGTCGATAATCACCGTACGACTTGGATTCATCGAATGTATCCGTTGTGGCGAGACTCGTTCGACCACTCGATTGGAATTCGTTACCGATTGCCTGGACTACGTAGTAGTCCCAATCACACTCAAATGCAACAGGTAATCACCTATGACAGTCATAATAGTATTGAACAAATAATTTAAACACTACAATCATTTTAGCATTTTATGAAACACGGAAAGAACATATTATCATACATGTGCATTTCATATATAAATCACATAGTTAGATTTAATTTATATGAAGGAATTTATACATATAGTTAAGGTAGTCGAGAATCTTATCTCAATACCCTTATAAAGTACAATTCATTAAACACTTACTCATTCAAACATTTTATCAAACACTTAGGCTACACATTTCAATATACACGATATAACTTAGTTATAACATATATTAGGCCAAATTTCTTCACAAAGGGAATTGTCATACATATAACAATTACGTATTCTAGATTAATTATTATGGCAAGCACAAATCATGATTTTACTTTCATTCAAACATTTTAACAACCACATGAAATACATTTTACCTTAACATAGTTCATATATGTGTAATACATGGAAAACATTGTATTTAAGTACATGTGACGGCAATCAAGTCAATCATAAATCATTAACTGACATTGAAAGCCTTGAAAACCATAACCTAAACATTTATAGTCCACACCTTTCGTTGGTTTACTCGTTACGAACTCGGTTCGTACACTACGTCTTTGTCTACGGCACAACGGCTACCTAAACATTGAAATAGATTAGCTATTTCACCGATTTCTCTGTTTGGATTCCTAAAATAGATTAGGGTTAGGATTTCTGTTCGATCATCCCTGATACGCAACTGGTGATACCCTGACTGTAAGTCGATCTTAGTAACGTACTGTGCCCCTTTCAATTGATCGAACAGATCATCTATCCTAGGCAAAGAATACTTGTTCTTCGCTGTCACTTGATTCAACCTGTGATAATCAATACACAATCGTAGTGATCCATCCTTCTTCTTCACAAACAACACGGGTGCTCCCCAAGGAGATACACTCGATCATATGAAGCCTGCATCTAACAGATCATCGATCTGTCTACTCAGTTCCTCCATCTCACATGGGGGTATGCGATACGTTGATAGAGATATAGGTGTCGCACTAGGCACTAGATCAATGGTAAAATCGATCTCGCGCCGCTGAGGAGGTAATCCATGTATCTTTCTGAACACGTCCTCGAAATCTTGAACTACTGGCGTGTTCCTAAGTGTCGGACCATCAATATTTTCTAATAAGGAAGCGTAACAACTAATGCGATAGTACCAACTGACCTGAACTGGGAAAGTAAAGGTCATGCCCGCAGGTCCATAGGCTGTCACCACTTTAGTATCGCAATCGATCTCTACCTTCATCTCAGTAAGCCAATCCATCCCGAGAATGACATCGTAATGATATAGTGGGGCGACAATCAGGTCAACGAGTACTGTTCTGCTTCCTAAGTCTATCGAGCAACCCTTACAAATCTTAGTAGTATCTGAGAAGGTCCCTATGGCGGTAAGGAGTCTCATCCTAACCATAGGAGTAGTCTCTAATACTAATCACTTGACTACTGCGCATGATATTATCGAGATAGTGGACTCGATGTCCACCAATAGGAATACTGGTATACCTTGGATATGTGCTGTGACTTCGAAAGCCAATGGTGCTGCGGTTGATGTCTCGGATGCCTCAGCTGCAAGTGAGTGTACACAGCGTGTTGATGACGATTCAGTTGTGCTGCCATAGGTCGTTGAGGCAGCCTACTACGTGGTAATTTGGCCTATAAAAAGGCTGTGCTGGCGATGCTGATCCTAGAGGTGGAGCTGAGATAGTTGGTGGCATTTGACAGTTGTTTTTCTGAGGAGGCGTGAAGCCGTTATCCCTCATCCTGGTAAAGCAGTAAGTGTTAGTATGGCCTGACCTCTTACAGTAGGTGCACCACAGTCTGATCGCCTCAGCTGGGTCGGTGGAGCCGTAAGCCAAGGAGGCGAATTGCTCGGGGCCTCTAGCCGATGAACGGTCTGCTCGACAAATCTGGTCGAGGCCTCGGACCCATGGGTACGCGTGTACGGGATAGTCTGTCTCCGTCCTGCTCAACTTGCAAAGACATGTTCACTAGCTCAGCATAGTTGGGAATGCTAGCGCAACACATCATCATACGTATCTCAGGCCGTAAACCCTCAGAAAATCGCCGCATTCGCATCGGCTCATCTGTTAATATTAATGGAGCATATCTGGCCAGCTCCGTAAACCTATTCTCATACTCAGCCACAGTCATTCCTCCCTGACAGAGGTGAAAGAATTCACCCTCCTCATTATGGTAGGTGAGGGAGAAATACTTTCCGTGGAAGTGGGTCTCAAAAGCTTCCCACGTCCATACGTACCAAGCAGCAACTGTCCATAGGATGATATTCTACCATAGACTAGCCTCCTTCTCAAACATGTATGTAACCAGCTCAACCTGCTTTGCTTCAGTGCAGTGTAGTGGCTTCAGCATCATAGAGATGCAGTGAAGCCAGTACTCGGCCTCCTCGGGTCTGTGAGTACCCGCAAAAGTGAGAGGTCAGAAGCGCTGAAATTGCTCAAATAAGCCGTTGGCATTCATATTTCCAGCAGGGTGCATAGGTGGTGTAGGTGGAACCACGTTCATGTTCTGGTCAAGGGCCCCTGCGATGGTGGTCCAAATCTGCTGGTGCTACTGCATAAGGAGCATCATCTGCTCCAACCTATCAGGAGGAGAAGCCGCTTGAGGCATGTGTGGCATTGAGGTAAACACATGGTTCTGTTCAGGAACCGGTGGTGCAAAAGGTGTTAGCCCATTGATGGGGCCAGTGGCTGACTGAGAATCTGGCATAGTCTCACTATCCGGCCCAAGCTAGGGTCCGTATGGCTATCGCTTGGGGGAGGTGCCCCGTCAATCGATTCGCTAAGTGCGAAACATGCAGTGCTTCGAGTGTTCTTAGGGGGCATTCCCTATTCACAACATAGGGTGCAACACGTGTAAGATTTAGCATAGTAACACTCAACTTCTCAAGCATTCTGCACATTCCATAATAAAAGGAGCTTCATGCATTTCATTTAACCAAAATTGTCACAATACATGAGATGTAGTCTTACATGGATCATGACAGAAGATGCATACAAGTTAATTTAAACAAAGCTTTAAACACTAAAACACACCAACTACTCTACCATACTACTAAGCCTATCAAGGCTATCACATAGAAAGCAAGAAAACAGAGAAAACCCAAAGACGACTACAACATATGACTAGTCGGCCGACTCTAGTGATGGAGGAGGAGCACCCTTGTCCTGTATGCAACACAGGAGGGCCTTCAAAGTGCGAGACATCTTCTTAAATTTCTGTTTTATGTAGGCCTTGTTCTCTTCAAGCTCTTGCTTCACTTTGGCCCGGGTCTCTCTGACCTCCTATCTTAGGGCGACTTGACTCTCCTCAATCTGAACCAAGCGGGCTTCTAAAGCAGCCCGATGACGGTGGTGCTCATGTGTAGCAGGAGAAGGGCCCTCATCAGAGTCTTGGGCCTCCTCTTCTTCTTCTTTCTGCTCTTTCTCATCGCTACACTCTTCATCTTCACTTCCTTCCTCGCCTTCTTCATCTTCACTCCCCTCATCCTCTTCACTTTCTTCCTCTATCTCATCACCATACTCATCAAGATGGGCTTGGCGTTGTTATGGCCCAATACCCATGTTGTTAAGTATGGTGTCATTGATGAAGTGGATAGGCGCAGCTCATCAGGGCCAAGTCTGTAGCCGAACTCATGAGCAATCTTGCATATAAGTCGCCTGAAGGGGAGTGAAATGTCTGTCCTAACAGAGCACACGGTTTGGACTATCTGAAGCAGGACGTACGTAGGCAGACACAGCTTGTCTCCTTGCCCAGCTCTGTATAGGAAGTCCACCATCAAACGCGTGCATTTGCTGCGATTGCTCAACCTAGGATACACATTGCATGCAAATATGTAGTGGAGTAGGTGGAAGTCATGAGTCATCTTGGTCGCTGGGAGGTAATTTCCTCACCGCCATTGGACTAGTCGGCCGTAAAGAAATCACGTGCAGCGATCTCTTTCACGCATACTCTTGAGATTCTTCTTGCTAGCATGTACCTTTTCACGTGTAATCCCCATAATGCGGGCCATCACATCAACATCAACAATGGCTTCCCACCTTCCCACAGGGATAGTAAATTATAGAGGCTCCAGCAGTAGATCTCGTATGCGGGCGTAGAAGGCTCAGATAGTACTCTCATTCGCACATGACTTGCCTTCAAATATGGGACCCCACCCGGCGTCCAACAGGAGGTCCATCACCGAATAAAGCATAAATAGTTTTTTTATTTACGTGTGCTTCAAAGATAACTCTGCGACCTTAAAACCTACCATGTCCGATGTCTGACAGTAGAGCTCCTATGAGAGGAATGTAAGGATCGAGATCCCGCATCGTCCTCTGCTCTCGTGCGGTGCTTGTACTTGCTTCAGCGCCTAATTTCTTCATTGGACGGGTTGGGCGGCTAGGCCCAACTTCATCTGTGGAAACCCTTCTCTTTCCTATGAGGGAAAGGAATGTGGAAAGGAAAAGATGGCAACCACTAGCTCAAAAGAGCTATGGAAGTCGGAAAGGCTTGGGAATAGGGTGGATTGTGAGGCTTATGAGTTATAAGACACAAAGGTGTAGGCTTTGTGCTCAAATGAGATGGAATAAGGGAGATAGGTGGTTGTAGAAGATGGGTTTCAAGGAAGATGGTGGAGATAGGTATGTATTGTAGAGGAAGAAGAAGATATGAGAATGAGAGGGAGATTTAAGAGAGAAAAATCGGATTTTTGAGAGCTTGGAGGGGTGGAATGGGGTGAAAAGGGAAAAAGGGTACATATAGGGTGGTCCCACACGTGAGGGGGACCCACCAGATGCGTGTGGAGGGCGGTGGGCCGTCGGACCTTGCTGGACCCGATCGTGAGGCCTCGCGGTAGGGGGCGATGGCATCCCCCTCCCGGGGTGCCAGAAATGTATGCAGGCCACTTTAGTTCCCCCTGTTTCATGTCATTTGGACTCGGGAGTCCGTTTGAGACATTTTTGGAGTCCATCTCGCGCATATTCATGCTCTCCAGGTCATTTGAGTGTGGAATATGCCGAATTATCGTCTAAACTTGTCAATTGATTGTCTAGAAAGGAATTGGGATCATCTCACATGACCACAGACACATACATGTCATATTTCAACGGTCAGTTTCACCTGTCAGCGAAACTTAGAATATTATGATTATTTCTACGTTTTATCACCCCCTCCTAAGTCAAAGTACGTTAGTATGCGTCGTGTTACCATAACCCAAGTCCAATTTAATCCAAAACATGCTCTGATACCAACTTGTAATGCCCCGAAAATCGGGGGTCGAGTAAAGCTCAACTCCCGAGTTCCAATGCATCACGTATGCAACATAGATGATGATGATAAAATATTGTCCGTATTAGTGCAATAAACATGAGTGAGATTATACTAAATCAGCATATCATACTCTAGAGATAATTAAATTAAGCAAGCGGAAGACTGTGATAGATATATAAAGTATATGAGTGGTTATAAACACCCAGAGTATGATCATGTCACCAGGCTGAATATATACATGTTTGTTCCAAAATATACAAAATGACAAAGTGTAATGTCCAACTAATTTGTATCCCTGTAATCCCGTCGGTCAGGACATGGTCTACATAGACCCGCTTGATAGCTACATATAGGAGAACTCCTCATCGTCGTAGATGTCAGGCTTCGCTTCGTAAGCCTCGCCATCATCTGTGACTAGTTAAAAGCAGTCTGGTTGGTGTTTTAAAACACCATCCCAGAGTGGGAGTGAGTGATCAACTCGGTGGAGCTATAAGGCAAAAGTTAACATGTTATCAATTCGGTCAAGCAGTAATGATAAAGTAATGCAACAAGCATTTCCTAACTACTCTAATTAATGCAAGAATGATATGCTGTAATGATGCATGCCCTTGCTTGCACTCCCTCAGTGACATCATCTCATGATTACGCATGCAACACTCCTTACACGTGCGCTTCCTCGCCAAAGCACATGCAATGCAATGCATGGTCGTGTTATCTAATATTTAATTAAGCTTATTCATACAGCAGATTCGAGAAGCTAAGATACCTCCCTTTATATCATTTACCTAAACAATGATCCATCTAGGGTCGTCATTCCTAGTTAATCACATACGATAGACAAGTTATATGGCAACATCACCCCTGATTGAAAAGCAGTGGTTAAGCAAATTCAAGTCGCTACGGAGAGGCTCGTCACCTCAGCGTAGGCCTAGTTTATACTCGAGGTCACTATAGAAAGGCTCGTCACCTTAGTGTAGGCCGACAGCTCGAATACAATGTCTCATACACGACCATATTCGGCTCACGAGTTAGGTTGCTCATTGGTCACTACGGGGAGGCTCGTCACTCCAGCGTAGGTCGACAGCTTGATCACGGTGTCCCATACACCACCATGCCCGACTCATGAGTCTTAGCGGATCGTGGTACTAAGGTTAAGCGGGCTTTACATTGGTAAGTGGTACCTTAGATTCAAGCAGTAGCGTCTATTCATGGTAAACACACATTTGGCTAATCGGGTTACTTGACAAGTTCGATTGGTATGAGCTCACACTAATTTAATCGACATGGAGCGTATACACACTCCTCGTGGCTTAACCACTATCGATAATCACTGTACGACTCAGATTCATCGAACGTATCCGTTGTGGCGAGACTGGTTCGGCCACTCGATCAGAATTCGTTACCGATTGCCTGGACTACGTAGTAGTCCCAATCACACTCAAATGCAACAAGTAATCACCTATGATAGTCATAATAGTATTGAACAAACAATTTAAACACTACAATCATTCAAGAATTTTATGAAACACAGAATGAACATATTATCACACATGTGCATTTCATACATAAATCATGTAGTTGGATTTAAGTTACATGAAGGAATTTATACATATAATTAAGGTAGTCGAGAATCTTATCTCAATACCCTTATAAAGTATAATTCATTAAACACTCACTCATTCAGACATTTTATCATACACTTAGGCTACACATTTTGATATACACAATATAACTTAGTTATAACATATATTAGGGCAAATCCCTTCACAAAGGGAGTTGTCATACATATAACAATTATGTATTTTAGATTAATTGTCATGGCAAGCACAAATCATGATTCACTTTCATTCAAACATTTCAACAACCACATGGAATGCATTATACCTCAACATAGTTCATATATGTGTAATACATGGAAAACATCGTATTTAAGTACATGTGACAGCAATCAAGTCAGTCATAAATCATTAACTGACATTGAAAGCCTTGAAAACTATAACCTAAACGTTTATAGTCCGCACCTTTCGTCGGTTTACTTGTTACGAACTCGGTTCGTACACTATGTCTTTGTCTACGGCACAACAGCTACTTAAACATTGAAATAGGTTAGCTATTTCACTGATTTCTCTATTTGGATTCCTAAAACAGATTAGGGTTAGGATTTCTTACCCAAAAATGGATTTGGATTCGACGGTGTAGCGACACGAGAGAGATGATTCGACACATGAAGTGGTAGGAGTGAATCCCAACAACAAACCACAGATCTCTCACACTTCTCCTAACTCTTTCCTCCTCTTTTCTCTCTTCTCTCTCTTAGGGTTTTAGGAAATTCGTATGAAATGATAGAGGGGTAGGTTTAGGGCATTATATAGGCCCAGAAGTGATGTTAATGGCCCCAGGGCCATGGTATACTTAGGATATAGCCAAGGGGTGGTTGTTTCGGACTAACAGAGCTCATCTGGATGTCCATTACCTACATACGGTCTGAAGAAAGTTTCCTGACAATGGATCTATGCCAGGTTAAGGTTTTGGTCCAATCGGATTAGTGGATCGATCGTGGAGGACCCCTTTTAGTTCAACTGTCATCGCCACTCGATCAGGGCCACAAGTATACCAATGGGTGCAGGGAAATTTTCCTGATCCAAAGGTGAAGTTGGGTTAGAATCTGACTGTTTGAAACCTTAAATTTAGCTTGCAAGTGAACAGCCCAATTTACTTAAATATGACTTCATTTTCTAAAGATATTTGTGTTTCTCACACACTTCACTCCAGGCTCAAGTTGTGTGTTTCTGGATACTATTTAGACTTGATTCCCGTGGTGGTTGTCAAGCCCAACAAGGTGGTCATAACCATATAGTTTCACGGTAGTCAGACTTTCGACGCGCTGTCCAAGCCCGATAAGGAGTTTCAATGAGTTCCCGGGAACAACTGGGTTTTGAGACTGATCCTAGGTTTTTAGGAAATGTTAAGTTGGTGATTCTAATAGTTTTGGGTCATGCAGTTTATATAGAAAGTGGTTCGAGCTAATTTACCGATTAATTCAGTTTAGTACTTAATAAATTTTCCTCTAATTTTTACAGAATTTGATCTTTAGTGATTTCTACCTGAGGTGGTACTCGGGTCTTTGTATGGATTTTTCTGAGATGTTATACTTCTCTTCGATGACACCTAATGCAAGTAGTTAATTTCATTTTCATCTTTTGGTCTTCAAGTTGATGACTATTTTCAGTTGATATTTCCACTCCTACAAGATCTTTTTTCTTTGCAAATTTCCAATTGAATGTTGATGGGGGATTTATTCCTTTAATGAAACTGAATTGGCTACAACAATTAAAGGGCTATTGATGATTAGTTCTCCCTTAGTATACGTTTTGATTTTCCTGATTACAGTACTGCACCTAGAAAGAAATTGAGAAGGAAAAAGATACAGTTGAATGTGAACACTGGTGTTGAGAAAGAAGTTGTTTGAAAGACAACTAGCTTTTATCCGAAGGTAAATTCAAACTTGTTTTTATATCTATTTGCTCTCTACTATTATACTTTTTGTGATAGTCCTGCTCATCCAAATAACTTACAATCCAAACACCCCTTAAGTGTACCAATCATGCATGATCTAGACCAAAATGCCCTTGAAATCATAGATGGGCCATCCGGCCTGACAAAATATGACATTAAACTAGGCCCAATTTTTAAATGGGCTCAAATTTTGGGCCCAGACTAGCCGTGGGAGTCAGGTTTAGGATTATATATTGATGTTTTCATGTGATGTTGATAGTTATAACTGTTTGGATTGGTCGGCAATAAATTGAGAAATTAAAACGTAAGAGGAGTAAGATCTGCAAGGAACACCGTTATTTATGTGTCTAATCCTTGCTGCCAGCCATTTATTTCACAAATGGACCACACCACGTGAAACAGGGGAATTGAACATAGACCGTTGAAACCTTCTTAGGGCCATAGAATAAGACCGTTGAAACAAGGGAATTGAACATAGACCATTGAAACCTTCTTAGGACCACGTGCAAGGAACACCTTTTAGATCAAGTTGATATATGTGTTTACCCATCATCCATCTTTGTGTGACCTTATGAACAGGTTGGATGAAAGATGCACATTCTTGTGAGCTTTGATCCAACTTTCAACTTTCAATTGTAGACGTCATTGTTTCACTTGTTTTTGTGGTGTGATCCATTTGAGCTTTGGATATGCTTCATTTTTGGTCTAGTGCCCTAAAATGAATTAGTAAAATGGATGGACATCATGGATCAGACACATAAATTATGGTGTGCCTTACATATTTAATGAAATACAATTCTTGTTCGATTAGTAGCATTACATCCGATTTTAGGGTAATTAAAATGGTAATTTCCTTCTCTATCAAACACCGGTGAAAACTAATTTTACACTACCATTTACATTTATAATGGAGAAATAAACGGGCCTTATAATCGGACCAGTTTAATACTTGGATTTTGGCATACATGCAAATAAGAAGAATAAGAGCATTTTACTTACCACAAAAGTACTTCCTTCCTTTGAGAGAGAGAGAGAGCTTTCATTGTTTAGCCAAATGCGAGAGAGAGAGAGAGAGAGAGAGAGAGAGAGAGAGAGAGAGAGAGAGAGAGAGAGAGAGAGAGAGATGTGAAGAAATGTGGAGAGGATTGAGGAAGAAGCAAATGAGTGAGACTGGGAGGGAGAGAGAGATGTGAAGAAGTGTGGAGAGGATTGAGGAAGAAGCAATGAGTGAGAGTGGGAAGGGAGAGAGAGGTAAAGAAGTATGGAAGGAGGGACTTGAGAAGCAACGAGTGGAGTCCGGATCGTTGGCTTTTTTCTTCCCATTTTCTTTTTCTGTTTTTTTTTTTTCATAATGGTTTGGAGTCCAATTTTTTCTTTTAGTTTTTTTTTTTTTTAAGTGAGTGTTGACGTGGACCGATGAGGATTAGGTAATCAAGGAATCCCTGTTTACCGAATAACAGAGGATCCAGACTCATGATTCTTAAGTTTTTTTTTTTTTTTTTTTTTTTTTAAAGACCAGATTCGTAACAGAAAACCCATTGGGAATAATTTTGAACTTGATAGCAAAGAATAGCAGGATCATAGTCTACAGCTACTTGCACGGTGATTCAGCCACAAAGGAACATGCAAGCTCAAGAATAAAAAGAAATTAAGGATCATTCAAAAGAAGCTAATCCAGTGCCTCCCCCATGCCTCCATGTCATTATCACACATGCATAAATGGACAATCTTAGAGCTGTTGATTGAGTATTTGCAAATAGTGAATGGAGCCAATGGACCATAGACCAAAAATCAGGAAAATTCAGCACCTTCAGAGGCATCAGACCACTTCTCTCTTTTTTGTATCATCACCACCCTCAGATAAAATGTGAACATTTTAAGAGGAGACATCCTTCCTTTGCGGCGTGGTTTAAGTTGTAAATGATTTACAGGTGCTTGTCCTGTTTGTCTTTAAGCAGTAAATGATTTACAAGTAAATGATTGTGTGTGTTTGGATAGCTTGTAAAAAATTTCAAGTCCTGTAAATGGAGAACCAATCGAGCTTGTAAATGAAATCCAAACTTTTTGCCTGTAAATGCTGTGAATCATTTACAGTCTGTAAAATGATTTACGGGTAAAAAAGGCCATCCAAAAGCAAGAGTGCCCATTTACAGGCATCCCAACGATCCCCAACAGTTGTTTTGTGTGCTAAAGAAGAGAAGGAGGCCATTTACTTGAGAATGAGATTTGGTCTTTTCTGTCTTCATCTCTTCGACATGTATTGAGACTTGTCAAATTTCTATTCCGGATCTGGACCTCTCAAGGAGAGAAGTTCAAAATTAAATATTTTTTTTTAGAAAAAAAAGAAGTCTTTGTAATTAGCGTCCTTAGGCAATATTTTGAGGAATGCAGGAAGAACGCAGAGGATGAGGAGAAGAGCATGTTTGATATGACTCTCTCTCTCTCTCTCTAATAGAATCTTCTTCATTTTCTTGTAAGAATAATAAGAAGACAAAAGGAAACGAGAGAGAGGGGGGTTAGGGTTAAAAGAGTAACCTTATAATCATAGAATTTGGCAAGCCGAGGTTTTCCCTATGTATTCATCACCATCACCGCCTTTTTCTTCCTGTTTTCTTTTTCTATTTTTTTCCTTTTTATTTTTTATTTATTTATTTTTATTTTTTATAATGGTTTGGAGTCCAAAGTTTTCTTTTAGTTTTTTTTTTTTTTTAAGTGAGTGGTTACGTGGACCAATGAGGATTAGGTAACCAGGGAATCCCTATTTACCAAATAACTCGTGTAAGATCCACACTGCCTATCCATGTTTCAAGATTATTTTATTGCATGACACAAAAAACGAGATAGATTTTCAGGTCAAGTGGACCGCACCCGATTGAAAACTTATTGCACAATGCAGATTGTGTTGGGATGGAAGAAAGCACAACATTTTCCATGACGTGGATCTTATGTGAACCCCATAATGTATGTGTTAGATCCACACTGTCCATCTATGTTTCAAGGATCATTTTATTGCATGACATTAAAATAGACAGATCTGCAGGTCAAGTGTACCACGCCCTGTTGAAAACTTCTTGGGACCGCAAAAGGCTCAGATCAACTTGATTTTTGTGTTTTCCCTTCATCCAGGTGTGTGTGTGACCATACCATAGAGACCCTCGGTTTAATGGTTGGTGTTCAATCTCCATTGACCTTTGTGGTGTGGTCCACTTAAGCTCTGGATCTTGGATATGCCTTGTTTTCATGCTCATGCTATAGATTTGCTCATGTATCTAACTCATACATTGTGGAGGGGCTCGTAGGGCCCACCGTGATGTATGTGTCTTATCCATGCCATCCATTGATTTTACTAATCATTTTGGTGCATGAGTCTAAAATTGAAGAATATCCAAAGCTCAAGCCCAAAAATAAGAATAACCAAAGCTGGAGTGGGCCACGCTACTGTGGGAATTGTGGGTATTGATGTCGAAGGGTGAAAACTTCTCTAGGGTCAAATGAGTTTTGGATCATCTTATATCTATAAATTTCCTTTCATCCATGCCTGTAAGACCTTTTTTAAGAAAAGGGTTAAATGAAAATAAACATCACTATGGGGCCTAGGTGTGGGTCTAACACATACATCATGGGGCTTACTTAATTAACATTTTTTATGATTTATATAACATATAGTAGTCTCAAAATGCAACGATTCCAGTGGGGATTGAAAGAGCACTGACTCACCTTTCCAATGAGCCTAAAATCAACCCAATGAGGGAGTTATGAGGGTTTTTATGGGAAAAGGGGATGTCGGAAAAATTCTATACCATTTACTCTCATCCGACTTTTAGAGGCCCAAACAGTCTTAGAATTCGACGATTCCTATGGAGATTGAAAAAGCACTGACTCACCTTTCCAATGAGCCTAAAATTGACCCAATCTGACATATAATGAGGGAGTTATGGGTATTTTTATTTGCATCGCGCGATTTCAAAGGATTAACTATTGAGATTGGAAAATGACGATTGAAGGCTTCTATCGCTCTTTTGGGATATCAAATAGTCTCAGAATCAGGTGATTATTTTTTCATCTGAAAGCTTCTCAAGTTACCTTTCTAACGAGCTAAAAATCATCTAAATCCGACATCCAATGAGGGCATTATGAGGGTTTTTGTGGGAATAGGTGATGTCGAAAAAATTCTAGACCATTTACTATCATGCCACTTTTAGAGGCCCAAAAGATTTTGGAATTCAACGATTCCAGTGGGGATTGAAGGAGCACTAACTCAACTTTCCAATGAGCTTAAAATCGACCCAATCCGACATATATTGAGGGAGTTATGTGTATTTTATTCGCGTTATGTGATTTCGAAAGATTAACGATCGAGATTAGAAAATGACAATCGAAGGCTTCTATCGCGCTTTTGGGATATCTAACGGTCTCCGAATTAGGCGATTCTTTTTTCATCTAAAAGCTTATCAAGTTGCCTTTCCAACAAGCTAAAAATCATCCAAATCTGATCTCCAATGAGGGAGTTATGAGGGTTTTCATGAGAGCAGGGGATGTTAGAAAAATTTTGTACCGTTTACTCTCACCCCACTTTTGGAGGACCAAACGGTCTTGAAATTTGACGATTCCAATAGGGATTGAAAAAGCACTGACTCATCTTTCCAATGAGCCTAAAATCAACCCAATCCAATCTATAACGAGGGAGTTATGGGCATTGTGTTCGCATTATGCGATTTCAAAAGATTAATGATCGAGATTGGAAAATGACGATTGAAGGCTTCTACCACTCTTTTGGGATATCAAACGGTCTCCAAATCAAGCTATTCATTTTTCATCTTAAAGCTTGTCAAGTAACTTTTCTAATGAGCTAAATATAGTCTAAATCCGACCTCCGATGAGGGAGTTATGAGGATTTTCGTGGGAACAGGTGATGTCAAAAAAATTCTGGACCATTTACTCTCACCCCACTTTTGGAGGCCCAAACGGTCTCAAAATATGACGATACCAGTGGGTATTGAAAGAGCACTGACTCACCTTTCCAATGATCCTAAAATTGACCCAATCTGAGAAATAACGAAGGAGTTATGGGCATTTTGTTTGCTTCAAGCATGGGCATTTTGCTCGCTTCAAGCGATTTCAAAAGATTAACGATCGAGATTGGAAAATAATGATCGAAGGCTTCTACCGTGCATTTGGGATATCAAACGGCCTCTAAATTAGGCGATTCTTTTTTCATCTGAAAGCTTGTCAAGTTAGCTTTCTAATGAGTTAAAAATCGTTTAAATCCAACCTCCGATTAGTAGAGCTGTACTCGAGCATACTTAGCTCTATAATTCGCTCGACTCGACTTGAAAAAGCTTGACTCAACTTAGATTGAAACTCTGTTCGAACCGAGCCGAGCCATTTTTTGGGAGCTCGGAACATTTCGAGTCGAGTTCGAGCTCGACCTAGCTCGACTCGGTATTAAGCTCGACTCGACTCGACTCGGATCGAGTTTTAAGTGAGTATATAAGGTTTTTTTTTTTTTTAAAAAAACCCTCATTCGCCCGACCCTACATATTTCGCCCAACCCAGCAAGGCAGTAAGCCCTGACCCCATTCCTCCCTCCTTTTCGCCCAAATCGCCCAAACTGGCCATCCGTTTGCCCAATACTCTCAAACGATCTCCTCTCCTAGCTATATTCCTTCTTCCAACGTCTGTCCGGACGATCTACTCCACCAAAGTGAGTTATCTCCTCCACTCTCTCCATTTTTTCTGGTGAGTAGAGTCCGTCCGAGTAGCGGAACCCATCCGACCAATGTCCATTGGCCGGACGAACCCATCCGACTAGCAAGCACTGACCGGACGAACCTCTGGTACAGTTCGAACCCATCCGACCAGGGACCATTGGCCGGACGAACCTCTGGTACAGTTCGAACCCATTCGACCAGCAACTACTGGCCAGACAAACCTTTGGTACAGTCGGATGGTGTCTCTAGTACAGTTGGACGCCATTGCCCCGGACGAACGTCTGTTTATAATATTATATATATATATTATTAATTTAAATGAATAAATGATGATGGATCATGGATGTATGGGAGGATGGTTGGATGAAAGATGATGGATTTATGGGAAGGATGGTTGGATTTATGGATTGATGGGATGCATTTATGGATCATTTATGGATGATGGATGTATCATGTATGGGATGGATTTATGGATTTATGGATGATTTGATTTGGATGATGTGATGGTTAGATGTCATAGATGTATCAATTATCATGTAAGTGTAAATTTACAATTTAATTGCTTAGGTTGTTTTTGAGTTAATTTGTTTATAAATTGTTAAAATGTACACCTCTAATTGTGATGTTGTTTTTGTTTATTAGTTAAGTTATGTTTGTTAACTGTTAAGTGTTAAATTGCTAATTGATATTTGTTAAGTTATTTTTTAGTTAAATTGTCTTTAATTTGTTAAATTGTGATAATTGTGAATCTGTGGCTGTGATATTCTTTTATTTAGATAAATGTAAATGTTAATTTTTTAATTAGTTCAGTTGTTTTTTTATATGTTATTATTAGATTGTAAGGAATAAGGATAGATAATCAGTTACCCATTTGAGAATTTTTATATTGTCAGACATAGATACAGTGTGTTCTTGGAGACAGAAATTCTCAAGTTGTCCCATTTTTGGACAGTTTAGGGTTAGATAGATTGTAATGTCTTCATTTATTCCAATTTAAATGCATATGCTCCTGTTCTAGTTTCGTCTCTTTTTTTTTCTCTGGATATATTTCATGTATTTATTTCTGTCATCAAATGTCCACACTTTGTGTTGATGATTGACATGGGAATCAAACACAGGATGAATATATTTTGGAGAGATAAGAGGAGATGCTGCCAGAATTTCAACGTAGCATTTAAATTGGGAAATGAAGGCATTACAATCTATCTAACCTTGAATGAGTGACTGATTTAGACAGTTAAGCAAGTATGCCCATTTAGCGGTATAGGTATAGCCATATATGTAACTAAGGTAAGCATTACATCCTGCAATTATATAGAGAAGTGTAGTGAAGATTATAAGTTTCTAACATATCAAGAACTTTATTTTATAGATGACTAGTCAAGACGAAAGTCCAAATACCCTTGGAGTAGGTGCATCAGCCACATCTCTAATCGTAGAGGGAGACGTCTACAACTGCAGGCAAAGGGAAGAAGAGATCAGAAGTGTGGGATGACTTCGAAGAAGTAATAGTGTGACAAAGATAAAGTGTAATCATCACAAGTTGTTATACAGCAAGATTCCAGGGGGATCTCCAACACATTTAAACAAACATTTGAAGATGTGTCCTAAGAGAGCAAGAATCCCTCCTACAGGCCAACAATTGTTGTCATTTAGAAGTCAGAAGGGGACGACTCACACGATGTAGTGTTCACTCATAAGTTTGATAAATAAAAGCTGAAAGAGTGGTATGCTAGATTAGTGATTCTCAAAGAAAAACCTTTTACAATGATAAAAAGTAAAGGGTTTAAGACTTTCTGTCAATTCCTTAACCCTCGAGCCAAAAATGTTTTTCGTGTCACTGTGCAGAGAGAGTGCATGAAGATATACGCAAAGGAGAAGATGAAATTGAAAGGAGTTTTGACTTCAGTATCCAGAATAAGTTTGACGTCTGATTTATGGACGACGTCCAATTAAAGAAAATGATATATTTCATTAACCGCTCACTATGTAGATAAAGATTGGAAACTGTGCAAGAGAATTTTGAACTTCCGCAATCTTCTTCCTCCATATACTGGTTACTTATTTCAATTGCATCTACAGTTGTTTACAAGACTGGGGCATTGAGAAGAAAATTTTAGTAATAACTTTAGATAATGCTTCAGCAAATGAAAGTGTCATTTCATGTTTACGTAACCAGTTCAGGGCAACAAGAAATTTATTGTTTGATGGAAAAATATTTCAAGTCAGATGTTGTGCCCATATTCTAAATTTGATTGTACAAGAAGGGCTGAAAGAAATTGACCACACTTTAGAGAACATGAGAGAAAATGTAAAATATATAAGGGGTCACCATCGAGACTGAGTGTATGGAATGGCATCATCCAACGTTTCAATGTTCCATCTAAAAAAACATTGAAATTGGATGTGTGTACACGTTGGAACTTGACTTATGAAATGTTAGATACGACAATGGAATCACAGCTTGCTTTTTTCGAATATGTGACGCATGACAGAACGTATCCTTGGTTGTTGAGCACAGATGATTAGACCAAAGGAAAATAAGTTCACACATTTCTCAAAGTTTTCTACAATTGCACAAAGATTTTTTTCAGGAATAAGTATCCGACTGCGAATTTGTTTCTTCCGTCTTATTGAAAGATTAAGGATGCTCTACAGAAAAATGCCAGTGCGGGTCCAGATTTCATACGCTAGACGAAAGTTGGTATGAAGATGAAGTTTGATAAATACTGGGATGAATGTCATTTGTTGATATTCGTAGCAGTTGCTCTTGATCCTCATTATAATATGGGTTTAGTCAAGTTTATTTTCATGAGGATTTATCTTCCTGAAAGAGCGGCAATGAAGACGTTCAAGGTTCGTCAAGCCATCGAAGATTTGTATAATTCGTATGCTACTACTTTACCTACAATAGTGTTCAAGAAAGTAGAGATATATATGTTTCTATACCTGATAATGAGGATGTGCTAAATGAATACATGTCATACTTTGCACAAGAGAGAATATGAGTTCAGACTAAGAAATCAGAGCTAGAATTGTACCTTAATGAGCTAATCATAATGCGATCTGACTTTGATGTGTTGGAACGGTGGAAGATGAGGGTCAGTGAATCAAAATACCTTATATTATCTGTGATGGCACAAGATAATTATCAATACCAATTTTAATAGTGACATCAGAATCCGCATTTAGCACATGAAGCACGGTTGTGAGCAAGTATCGAAGCTCACTTTCACCAAATACGGTTGAAGCATTGATTTGTACGGAAGATTGGTTACGCCCGATATGAGGAGGAGATGATATTAATGATGATGAAGAAAAAGAGATTGAGATTCATGACAGTCTCAACCAGCAACAACAAATACATGAAGGCGTTTTTAGTTTTTCAATTATTTTCTTTTTGGTTGAAACTTGAATGATCTGTAATATTGCTTAACTTGAAACATGAAAGTGGTGGAATTTGGTCTGTAAGTTTTTTATATTTATTTACTCACTACTGTTGATTTTCTTTTATTATATATATATTTATTTATTTTGCATTTATTTTGTTCTTATATCAAGTTCAAATTATTTATCAACATTCTAATTTTTTTAAATTAAAAATTGAGTGTAGATATGTTGTCATCTGACCCATCGATAAACATTTGGGACTATGCTTCCCTAGTTGAATTGCCACCAAGGTGCGGAAGAACAAAGATTTTTTGTGGTTTGTGTGACGCAAAGTTTATGAACAAGACTAATCGGTTTCGGTTACACTTGTCATGTCGAGGTAGTGATGCAAAAGTATGCCCCAATGCTCTTAAGGATGTCCAAATTTTTTTTTCTTGCCCTTTTAGATTCGAATAGAAAATCTTCCACTCCATCTAAACCTTCTAGTTCTGGATCTAGTACACAAATGACTTCTACGAACGATGCAGAGGAGGAAGCCAGATTAAAAGCTTTGGAGGAAGAACAATTCCAACTCGCCTTAAAGCGCGGTATGGAAGAAGTTTCTAGACTTCAGCGATATCCTCAGAGATAACACGATATTGAAGCAGGATTGAGTACGACAAGCAAGAAGAAGAAGAAGAGTAACAAATTAAAATTCCTCACCCGTCTCGGTGAAATTTATAAGGCATTGGGTACTACATATAAATCTTCACATAAATAAAGTTTGAAAAATCTAGTTCAAAGTGTAAAAGAGCACGAAGGAAACATCTCTTCGCCTTCTGACTCAGAAGAAGTGAACTAATATGTATATGAAAAATTATATAGTAGTTCGGATGGATCAAATGACAATACAGGAAGGCACTCATCCTTTGGAGGTTATTAGTTGTAAATTGTAATTTTGAACAATGTAGTTATTGAAGTTTTTTAATAGTAAATTATGCATTTTATATATTTTATTATTTTGTTCAACTTTGAACTCCAATTTGATAATCAAATTCAAATTCAAATGAAACTCAATATGTAACTCGAAATCAGAACTTGGCTTAAAGCTCGAACTTGGAACTTGAAACTCGACTCGAAAACTCAGCTCGAACTCGGCTTGGACTGGACCGAGCTGCTGGCCGAGTCGAGCACGAGCTGTTGTTCCAAGCTCGAAGGTCGAGCCCGAGCTGAGACTCAAGCTGTTCGAGCCGAGCACGAGCTGGGCAAAGCTCGGCTCTGTTCGACTCGTGTACCTCTCTACCGTTGAGGGAGTTATGACGATTTTTGTGGGAACAGATGTCGGGAAAATTCTGGACCATTTACTGTCTCCCCACTTTTGGAGGCCTAAACGGTCTCGAAATGCAACGATTCTAGTAGGGTTTTGAAGAGCACCGACTCACCTTTCGAATGAGCCTAAAGTTGACCCAATTCGACATATAACGAGAGAGTTATGGGCATTTTATTTGCGTCACGCGATTTCAAAATATTAATGATTGTGATTGGAAAATGACGATCGAAGGCTTCTACCATGCTTTTTGAACATCAAACGGTATTCGGATCAGGCAATTTTTTTCATTTGAAAGCTTGTCAAGTTAGCTTTCCAACGAGCTAAAAATCATCTAAGTCTGACCTCCGATGAGGGAGTTATGAGGGTTTTCGTGGGAATAGGGGATGTTAAAAAAATTCTGGACCATTTACTCTTACCCTACTTTTGGAGGTCCAAACGGTCTCGAAATGTGACGATTTTAGTGGGTATTGAACATGCACTGATCCACCTTTCCAATGATCTTAAAATTGACCCAATCCGACATATAACGAGGGAGTTATGGGCATTTTGTTAGCTTCAAGCGATTTAGAAAGATTAACAATCAAGATTGGAAAATGACGATCGAAGCCTTCTACTGCCCTTTTGGGATATCGAACAGTCTCTGAATCAGGCGATTCTTTTTTCATCTGAAATCTTGTCAAGTTAGCTTTCCAATGAGCTAAAAATCATCCAAATCCGACCTCTGATGAGGGAGTTATGAGGGTTTTCATGAGAACAGGGGATGTAAGAAAAATTCTGGACCATTTACTCACCCCACTTTTGTAGGCTCAAATAGTCTCGGAATGCGACAATTCCAGTGGGGTTTTGAAGAGCACTTAATCACCTTTTCAATGAGCCTAAATTCGACCCAATCCAACATATAATGGAGTTATAGGCATTTTATTTGCGTCACGCGATTTTGAAAGATTAACGATCAATATTGGAAAATGACGATCGAAGGCTTCTACCGTGCTTTTGGGATATCAAACGGTCTCTGAATCAGGCGATTCTTCTTTCATCTGAAAGTTTGTCAACTTTCCAACAATCAAAAAATTTCTAAATCCGACCTTCGATGAGAGTTATGAGGGTTTTCGTGGAAACAGAGGATGTTGAAAAAATTCTGGATCATTTACTCTCACCCCACTTTTGTAGGCCCAAACGGTCTCGAAATGCGACGATTCCAGCAGGGTTTCAAAGAGTACTAACTCACCTTTCTAATGAACCTAAAATTGACCCAATCCGACGTATAATGAAGGAGTTACGAGCGTTTTATTCGCATCACGTGATTTCGAAAGATTACTGATCGAAATTGAGAAATGATGATCGAAGCCTTCTATTGTGCTTTTGGGATATCAAACAGTATCCACATTAGGTGATTCCCTTTTCATTTGAAATCTTGTCAAGTTAGCTTTCCAACGAAGTAAAAATCGTCTAAATCCGACCTCCGATGAGGGAGTTATGAGGGTTTTCGTTGGAACAGGGGATGTCAGAAAAATTCTGGATAATTTACTCTCACCCCACTTTTGTAGGCCCAAACGGTCTCGAAATGCGACGATTCCAGTAGGGTTTTGAAGAGTACTGACTCAACTTTCCAATGAACTTAAAATTGACCCAATCGGACGTATAACGAAGGAGTTACGAGCATTTTATTCGCATCACGTGATTTCGAAAGATTACCGATCGAGATTGAGAAATGACGATCGAAGCTTTCTATCGTGCTTTTGGGATATCAAACGATCTCCGCATTAGGTGATTCTTTTTCCATTTGAAATCTTGTCGAGTTAGCTTTCCAACGAAGTAAAAATCATCTAAATCCGACCTCCGATGAGGGAGTTACGAGGATTTTCGTGGGAGTAGGGGATGCTGAAAAAATTCTTGACCATTTACTCTCACCCGACTTTTGGAGGCCCAAACGGTCTCGGAATGCGATGATTCCAGTCGGGTTTTGAAGAGCATTGACTCACCTTTCCAATGAACCAAAAATCGACTCAATTCGACATGTAACGAGGGAGTTAAGGGCATTTTATTCGAGTCATGGGATTTATCGACACGTTCGGTCTGTCATCATTTTTGCGACAGCAAACTGCGACGGACGAAGACCGACGCTAATCGTCTCCTGTGACTACCGCTGGGCCATCCCGTCGCCAAAAATTTGACCACCGTCGTTTATTAGCGACGGAGGCAATTTATCGTTTCATTTTTGCGACAGCAAACTACGACGGACCAAGACCGCCGCTAAGTATCTAATGTGACTAGCGACGGACCATACCCGTCGCCAAATTTGACCACCGTTGTTTTTTACCAACAGGCGACGGATGCGATCCGTCGTATTATTTTTGCGACTGCTAACTGCGACTGTCTGGGACTGTCGCTAATTCTGTTTTATAAAAAAAAACACGAAATAATTACTATCCAGGCATCATTTATTAGAGACGGAGATTTCTCAAAAAAGTTCGCATTCAACATATACAGTGATGCTTACCTATGCATGTGCACACCTTTGCACACGTCATGGGTGTCTAATCTGCACCGTCCATATGATGTGGAAACCTATAAACCTTGAGGGAAAATTTTTTACCCTGATTTAAAATTTTGGTGGGCCATAACAAATCAAGGAAACTGCTCATTTTTCACGTCCTAGCAAAGTTTTGGATTAAAGTAAAAGTCTGTTCTAGGGGGTTTCATGAGGTGCTGCTTTACGTGAACTAGGATTTTGGAGTCCCATCACATAGTTCTCAAAAAAGTTGTGCACGAGTTTCGTGCAAAGTGATGCGCAATAGAGCATTCGACTCATGCTCACATATGCACATGCTCACCTTTATACATGTGTTATTGACGTCTAATCCGAAATGTCCATGTGATGCGGAAACCAATGAAACCTCAAGGCAAAAATTTTCACACTAGATCTAAAATTCTAGTGGGCTATAGTAAAGGAATGAAAGTGTTTTCATTTTTCATGGCCGACCAAAGTTTTGGATCAAAATAAAAATTAGGCCCAATGGGTTTCATGAGGTGCTGCCTCACGTGGACCGTTTAGATTTTAGAGTCACATCATGTAACGTCTCGGAAAAATAATAGGCCTAATAAAGGATTACTATAAGGATTATAAAAATAATATGGTAACTAGAGACGACAAATATGTTATAAATAATAGAAGGGTCGAAACGGAAAATTTTTACAACTTCGAGTTGCCAATAGACTAGTGTTATCTTTTCATATTAAAGATTAATATGTGGTGTCTATTTAGGAATTATTTATAATCATACTAGGAATTATCCTGTGATTAAATTTGATTATGCATATGGATATATATTTCTAGTTGTTTTTGTACAATTAAATTAGAACCCTTGGGTAGGATTGAGTTTCATAGTTTAATACTCCGTAAGCTCGTGTTAGAGGCGAACTACAGTAAAATGTTACAGGTTTTTTACTTCCCTTGTAAATTCAAGGTTCATACCTCGTCGAGGAGATGTCCCTCTTATTTCCTTTCCCACGGCCGTGTGTTGCTAACATTCCAAACTTTTGGAATATTTTAAGACTCTGGACTCTTCCTTCCATCTCAAAGTTAATGAAACCAAAGTGCAATCTGCCCATAACCACCTAGCCTTATGATCGAAATGGTGACATACAAATATAATTTTAGGAGATTGAAAACCCTTCTAGTATAGTCTTTTGACTATGAGCACCATGGAAGAACTTATTATCCACCAAGTCAAAGATAGGTTAAACAAGAGCTTTCGTTAAATGAGACCCGAATGACAACCTTATAAACATGAGGCTTGAACCTCCTAGCGAATTATAATACTCAAATACTTAGGATGATCAGATTTCGGAATTTTAGAACCATATCCCAACGAGACATTCACGGCTTAACTCGATTCTTAATCCTGGGTGATTACCAAAGGACTCACTGCTTTGACCGAGCAGAAGACCAGGATCCATCAGAATTAGGAAGGGATACAATGTGTTGTCTGCCCTAGTCAGGTGGGCAATTGACGTATCGGGTTCAAGCCTACCACAACTGACTTTCCGGATTAGCCCAATCATAAAGGGTAGAACATACCATCCTTAGGTAAACTTTATCATCAAACACTTAGCATGATAATAATGATTTGGACATTTGTTTTCAAACCTCAGTGGTAGAAACTTTTAAGGGGGGTAGACCATTATGAGCTAGGCTAGTGTAGTTATTATATACCCTAACACATATATAAATCTGAAAACCTTTACTTATTACCCTTAGGCAATTTCGGGGATGAAATTTTTCTTTGAGAGCAGATTATAACGTCCTAGAAAAATCCGTACAAAGACTGAGTACCACCTCAGACAGAAATCACTTAGGACCAAATCCTTTAGAAATTAGACGAAATTAACTAAGTGCTAAACTAGATTAACTATAAAATTAGCTTGAACCACTTTAAATACGCACCGCAAGACCCAAAACCTGGAGAATCATTAACGCTACATTACCCTATAATCTAGGATAAATCTCTAAACCCAGTTGCTCTCGGTAGCACGTTGAAACTTTGTATCGAACCTGGACTGCGCGTCGAAAGTCCGATTACTGCGAAACCAAATGGTTAGGACCGCCTTACTGGGCTTGACAACCATCTCGGAAATCAAATCCAGATAGTATCCAAAAATGCACAACTTGAGCCCGGAGAGAAGTGTGTGAGAAACGCGAATACCTTTAGAAAACGAACTCAGATTTAAGTGATTTGGGCAGTTCGCTTATGGGCCAAATCTAAACTTTCAGACCGTCAGAATCTAATCCAAATACACCATCGGATCAGGAAAAATTTCCAACACATGTCAGTGTACTTGTGGCCCTGATCGAGTGTCGGTGACCATTGAACTGAAACTGGTCCTCCGCGGTCGATCTGTAAATCTGATTGGATCGAAAACTTAACTTGACCTAGATCCAACGTCAGGAAGCTTAAGTCCGACTGCACGTAGAAAAGGGGCCTCCGGATGTGCTTCGTTGGATCGAAACAACCATTATTTGGCTATAAGTTAAGTATACCATGGCCCTGAGGCCATTCCCATCACTTCTGGGCCTATATAAGGGCCTCAAACCCTCTCTCTCTCTCTCATTCCATATGAATTTGGAAAACCCTAAGAGAGAGAAGGGAGAAAAGAGAAGGAAAGAGAGAGTGAGAGAGAGAGAGTTGGAGTTTGTTCCTGGGATTCGATCCCGCTATTCCACGTGCTTAACCATCGTTACCGTATCGCTATTCTGGCGATTCCGACTATACTTGGGTAAGAAATCGTAACCCTAATCTGTTCTAGAGATCCAAATAGAGTATGTGATGAAATAGCTAACATATTTCATGCAATAGGTAGTCATCGTGCCATAGACGAAGACTTAGTGTACAATCTGAGTTTGATAGGAGTCTACCGGCGAAAGGTGCAGACTATAAACGTTTAGATTATGGTTTTCAAGGCTTTCAATGTCAGTTAATGATTTATGACTGACTTGATTGCTATCACATGCTTAGATACGATGTTTCCCACGCTTTACACACATATATGAACTATGTTAAATATAGTGTATTCCATGTGTTTGTTGATATGATTGAATGAATATGGAATTTGGATTCGTACTTACCATGATTATTTGTTGTGAATATATGGTTGTTATGCGTGTGACAACTCCTTGGTGAAAGGATTTGCCCTAATACCTGTTATAACCAACATACGTCACGTATGTTAAGGTGTATAGTCTAAGTGCTTGTAAAAAATGTCTGAATGAATATGGAATTTAGATTTGTGCTTGCCATGATTATTAACTATGAAGATATGCTTGTTGTGTACGTGACAACTCCTTAAAAAATGGCTTGCTAGGATATTTGTCATAACTAGTTTAATACATGTATGTTGAAATGTGTAGTCTAAGTGTTTGATAAAATGCATGAATGAGGAAATGCTTGTTGAGATGTATTTAATGAGGGTGTTGAGATAGGATTCTCAATTGCCTTATTTATAGTTACAATTTTCCTCATGTAACCTATCTCGCTATTTTGTGACTTTTGGATAAAATGTCTCTGTATGTTAACATGTGCCCTATGTGTTTGATAAAATGCTCAAATGAGTATTGTACTTGGATTATTTGTTAAATGCCTATATGATTATCACATGTCTCCATATGCTACATTTGAATATGATTGGGACTACTACGTAGTCCAGGCAATTGGTAACAATTCCTGGTTAAGTGGCTGAACTAGCCTCACCACATTAGATGAGTTCGGTGAATCCGAATCGTACGATGATTGTCGACAGTGGTACCATATCGACTAATTCACCGTACGCTCGTACCAATCAAACTTGTCAAGTAATCCGATTAGCTTATTGTGTGTTTACCATGTATGGACACTACTGCTTGAATCTAAGGTACCAACTTATCAGTGCAAAGCTTGTTTAACCTTGGTAACACGATCCGCTAAGCTTATGAGCCGGACATGGTGGTATGGGACACTGCTGTCGGCCTACGCTGGGGCGACGAGCCTCCCCATAGTGATTAGTGAGCAACCCAAACTCGTGAGCCGAATACGGTGGTATGGGACACTGTATTCGAGCTGTCGGCCTACACTGGCATAGCCTGGCTGTGGTCCCCAGTCGGGTTGGTGACGAGCCTTCGAAAATAGACTGCCAGTTAGTAGGGCGTTGGTGGTAGTGCCATTGAGCATATTCTGAGACTGCGTTGAGGCGACGAGCCTTTCCGTAGCAACTAGAGTATAAACTAGGCCTACACTGATCAGGTGACGAGCCCTTTGTAGTGACCTAGAACCGCAACATCGTATGATATTTACTAGGACTGACGACCCTAAAATGGATCATTGTTTGGGGAAATGATATAAGGGAGGTACCTTAACTTCCTAATCCTGCTGTATGAAAAGGTTTAATAAGAACTCGGTAATCACATTCATGCACCGCATTGCATGTGCTTTTGGCATTGAAGTTGAGCACTGTGGAAGGGGTGTATGCCGCAACCGTGAGATGAAGTTCGCAGAGGGAGTACAGGCGAGGGCATACATCATTAATACATATCATCCTTGCATTAACCAGAGTACTTAGGAATGCTTGATTATATTGCTTTATCATTACTATTTGATTGAATTGATAACATGTTAACCTTTGCCTTATAGCTCCACTGAGTTGATCATTCACTCCCACATTCTGAGACTGTTTCAAAATACCAACCAGATTCTGTTGTAGTTTCACGTGATGATGAGACTTATGTGATGGAGCCTGTCTTCTATGATGATGAGGATGAGTTCTCCTATATGCAACTCTTTGGCGGGTCTATGTAGACCTGGAATTGCGTTGACGGGGCTACAGGGTTTTGGATAGAGAGCATTACACTTTCTTATTTTGTACATTTTTAAATTAAACTTGTACTTGTTTAACCTAGTGACATTCATACTCTGAGGGCTTGCCATTACTTTTGTATAGTTTATATACATATCATAGTCTTCTGCTAGCGTACTTTAATTGCCTCTAGAGTATGATATGCTGTTTTAGTATAATCTCATTCATGTTTAAGGCACTAATATAAATAACATTTAATCATCATTAACTATGTTGCATAAGTGATGCAATGGAACTCGGGAGTTGAGTCTATGCTCGACCCCCAATTTTCAGAGCGTTACACATCACATATGATGAGTTCTAAAAAAAGTTCATACGTACAAACAAGTGCGCGGCCGAGCATTCAGCATATAGAGTCATGCTCACCTGCACACCTACGACACTCGTGCGAACATTTTTGAGTAATCATACGTGATGTGATTCTAAAATCTGAACGGTCCACGTGAAGCAACACCTCATGAAACCCCAAGGGCCCAATTTTTACTTTGATCCAAAACTTTGTTGGGCCATAAAAAATGAAAACAGTTTCCTCCCTTGATTTGCATCTCTTTGCTATGGCCCACCAAAATTTTATATCAGGGTGGAAAGTTTTCCCATGGGTTTTCATGGGATTCCGCATCACATGAACCATTCAGATTAGACGCCCATGATGCGTGTGCAAAGGTGCGAATGTGCGTAGGTGAGCATGACTCTATAAGCCAAATTCGCAATTGCGCACCAGTTCGAACAGAACTCGTGCGAACCTTTTTGAGAACTCATCATACGTGATGTAACCTCAAAATCTGAACGGTCCACGTGAAGCAACACCTCATGAAACCCCCTGGCCCCAATTTTTTACTTCGATCCAAAACTTTGGTGGGCTATGAAAAATAAAAACAGTTTACTCCATTATTTTGTATTTCTCTTTGTTATGGCCCACTAGAATTTTAGATCAGGGTGAAAATCTTTCCCTTGGGGTTTCATAGGCTTCTGCATCACATGGACCATAAGGATTAGACGCCCACGACAAGTGTGCAAAGGTGCATAGGTGAGCATGACTCTATAGGCCGAGTGCTTAGCTGCACACCAGTTCTCATGGAACTCGTGCGAACTTTTTTGAGAACTCATCATATGCGATGTGACTCCATATTCAGAACGCATTTCATAAAACTCCCTGGGTCCAATTTTTACTTTGATCCAAAACTTTGGTGGGCCATGAAAAATGAAAACACTTTCCTCCCACGCTTTGCATTTCTCTTTGCTATTGCTCACTAGACTTTTAGATCAGGGTGGAAATTTTTACCTTGGGGAATGAGATTCCGCATCACATGGAACATTCGAATTAGATGCCCATGACACGTGTGCAAAGGTGCGCAGGTGCGTAGGTGAGAATGACTCTATATGCCAAATGCTCAGCTGCACACCAGTTCGCACGTGCGAACTTGTTTGAGAACTCATCATATGTGATGTGACTCCAAAATCTGAACAACCCATGTGAAGCAGCACCTCATGAAACCCCCTAGGCCCAATTTTAACTTTGGTCCAAAACTCTAATGGGCCATGAAAAATGTAAATAGTTTCATACCTTGATTTGCATTTCTCTTTGCTATGGCCCACTAGAAATTCATACCAGGGTGAAAATTTTTCCCTTGTTGTTTCATGGGATTCCTCATCACATGGATCGTTCAGATTAAACGCCCATAACACATGTTCAAAGGTGTATACGTGTGTACGTGCGCAAGTGAGGATGACTATATATGCCGGATGCTCAGCTTCACACCATTTCGAACGGAACTCAAGCAAACTTTTTTGAGAACTCATCACACGCTCGACCCAATTTTTACTTTGATTGAAAACTATGGTGGGCTATGAAAAATGAAAACAATTTCCTCCCTTGATTTGCATTTTCTCTTTGATATGGCCCACCAAAATTTTATATCAGGGTGAAAAGTTTTCCCAAGGGTTTTCATGGGATTCCGAATCACATGAACCATTCGGATTAGACGCCCATGATGCGTGTGCAAAGGTGCGCAGGTGAGCATGACTCTTTATGCCGAATTCTTTGCTGCGCACCAGTTCGAATAGAACTCGTGCAAACTTTTTTGAGAACTTATCATATGTGATGTAACCTCAAAATATGAACAGTCCATGTGAAGCAACACCTCATGAAACCCTTGGGCCCAATTTTTTTTTACTTTGATCCAAAACTTTGGTGGGCCATGAAAAATGAAAACAGTTTCCTCCCTTGTTTTGCATTTCTCTTTGCCATGGCTCACCAAAATTTTATATCAGGGTGAAAATCTTTACCTTGGGGTTTTATAGGATTCCGCATCACATGCACGGTAAGGATTAGACGCCCATGACACATGTGCAAAGGTGCGTAGGTGAGCATGACTCTATATGTCGAATGCTCAGCTACGCACCAGTTCGCACGGAAATCGTGCGAACTCATTTAAAAACTCATTATACGTGAGGTGACTCCAAAATCTGAACAGTCCACGTGAAGCAACACCTCATGAAACCACCTGGACCCAATTTTTACTTTGATCCAAAACTTTGGCGGGCCATGAAAAATGAAAATAGTTTCCTCTCTTGATTTGCATTTCTCTTTGATATGGCTCACCAAAATTTTAGATAAGCGTGAATTTTTTTCCATGAGGATTCATGTGATTCCGCATCACATGGACCATTTGGATTACACGCCCATGACACGTGAGCAAAGGTGCGCTCTTGCGTAGGTGAGCATGACTCAATTTGCCGAATGCCCTGCTACGCACTAGTTCGCACGGAACTCGTGCGACCTTTTTTTGACAAAACATCATTCATGATGTGACTTCAGAATCTGAACGGTCCTCGTGAAGCAATGACTCATGAAAGCCCCTAAGCCAATTTTACTTTGATCGAAAACTTTGGTGGGCCATGAAAAATGAAAACAGTTTCCTCCCTGATTTGCATTTCTCATTACAATGGCCCACCAAAATTTTACATTAGGGTGAAAAATTTTCCCTTCGGGTTTCATGGGATTCCGCATCACATGAACCGGATTAGATGCCCATGACACATGTCCAAAGGTGCGCAAGTGCATAGGTGCCCAAGTGAGCATGACACTATAATGCCGAATGCTCAGCTGCTCGTCATCATACGTGATGTGAATGCAAAATCTGAACGGTCCATGTGAAGCATCACCTCATGAAACCTCCTGGGCCCAATTTTTTACTTTAATCCAAAACTTTGGTAAGCAATGCAAAATGAAAACAATTTCCTCCCTTGATTTGCATTCCTCCCTTGACAATTCTACCCTTGGGGATTAATGGGATTCCTCATCACATGGACCGTTTAGATTAGACGCCCATGACTTGTGTGCAAAGGTGCGTACATGCGTAGGTGAGCATGACTCTATATGCTGAATGTTCAGTTGCGCACTGGTTCGCACGGAACTCGTGCAAACTTTTTTGAGAAAACATCATACGTGATGTGACTCCAAAATCTGAACGGTCCTCGTGAAGCCCCCTGGGCCCATTTTTACTTTGATCCAAAACTTTGGTGGGCCATGAAAAATGAAAATAGTTTCCTCCCCTGATTTGCATTTCTCTTTGCTATAGCCCACCAGAATTTTACATCATGGTGAAATTTTTTTCCCTTGGGATTTCATGGGATTCTGCATCACATGGACCGTTCGGATTAGATGCCTATGACATGTGTACAAAGGTGCACAAGTGCGTAGGTGAACATGACTCTATATGCTGAATGCTCTTGCACGGAACTCATGCGAAGTTTTTTGAGAACTCGTCATACGTGATGTGACTCCAAAATCTGAATGGTACATGTGAAGGAGTACCTCATGAAACCCACTGAGCCCAATTTTTACTTTGATTCAAAACTTTGGTGGGCCATGAAAAATGAAAACAATTTCCTCCCTTGATTTGCTTTTCTCTTTGTTATGGCCCACCAGAATTTTAGACCAGGGTGAAAAATTTTTGGTTGGGGTTTTATAGGATTCCACATCACATGGACCATAAGGATTATACGCCCATGACACGTGTGCAAAGGTGCATAGGTGAGCATGACTCTATATGCTGAATGCTCAACAGTACACTAGTTCGCACGAAACTCGTGCAAACTTTTTTGAGAACTCATCATACATGGTGTGACTCTAAAATCTGAACGGTCCATGCAAGCACCACCTCATGAAACCCCGAAGGCCAAATTTTTACTTTGATCCAAAACTTTGGTGGGCCATGAAAAATGAAAACAATTTTCTCCCTTGATTTACATTTCTCTTTGCTATGGCCCACTAGAATTTTTGATCAGGTTAATTTTTTTCCCTTGGGGTTTCATGGGATTCCGCATCGCATGGACCGTTTGGATTAGACGCCCATAACACGTGCAAAAGGTGCGCACTTACGTAGGTGCGCAGGTGAGCATGACTCTATATGCCGAATGCTCAACTTCGCAACAGTTCACATGTGCGAACTTTTTTGAGAACTCATCATACGTGTTGTGACTCCGAAATCTGAACGGTCCACATGCACATGAAGTAGTACGTTAGGAAACCCCTTGGTCCTAATTTTTATTTTGATCTAAAACTTTGGTGGGCCATGAAAAATGAAAACAGTTTCCTCCGTTGATTTGCATTTCTCTTTGCTATGTCCCGCCAGAATTTTAGATCAGGGTGAAAAATTTTCCCTTCAGGTTTCATGGGATTCTGCATCACATGGACCGTTCGGATTAGAATGCTCAGTTGCGCACCAATTCGCATGGAACTCGTGCAAACTTTTTTGAGAACTCATCATACGTGATGTGACCACAAAATCTAAACAGTCCACGTGAAGCATCACCTCATGAAACCCCCTGGGCCCAATTTTTTTTACTTTGATCCAAAACTTTGGTGGGCCATGCAAAATGAAAACAGTTTCCTCCCTTGATTTGCATTTCTCTTTGCTATGGTTCACCAGAATTTTAGATCAGGGTGACAATTCTACCTTGGGGATTAATGGGATTTCGCATCACATGGACTGTTTGGATTAGACGTCTATGACACGTGTGTAAAGGTGTGCACGACTATATATATATATATATATATATATATATGTACTATGAGGTCGACCTCATGGGAACTTCCCACGAGGTCGTGTTGTGTGGGCCCCACCGTGATGTGTGTCAAACATCTACCCCATCAGTTAGATGCACCACTCGAAGGTGGGCCATGGGTTTAAAAATCAAGTCAATCCATGACTTGGGTGGACCACACCACATACAACAGTTGACAGAGGTTACCCTCCCATTAAAAAAATCATAATTATTTATTGGGCTCACCTAGATGTGTGGTTCACAAATCTAGCCCATCTATTGCATGTGTCCCACTTGGATGACGAGTCAGACTAAGTGTTAGCCGCATTGAAAACTCAGGTGGGCCCCACAAAGGGCTTTTATATGTTTCAAGTATGTCTTCACATGGTTTTAGATGGTATGGCCCATCTAAGTTCCTTTATACGGCTGATTTTTTTATATATATCCCATAACCTAAAGCGGACCCATGGAATGCACGGTATTGAGATAGGTTGGGTTGGGTCAGGTTGGGTCTAGGGGCGGGTCTAGGGGCGCCTCATACCTGACCCATTTAAGAATTTAGTAAGAATCTAGTTAGAGTTTTGGACTTAAGACCCAACCTATTAAAATTCGGGACCACTTTAGGTCATGCTGAAAATTGGCCCCCCGATCCAAATCTAACCCATTTATCACACGGGTCGCATTAAGGTCAGTAGGAATGTCAATGGGTACCCGAAGCCATAGGTACCATATGAACTCGACCCATGAACCCGACCCAATTTTAATGAGTTTAGGTTCAACACATTGGACTCAAGAAATTATGTTGAGTTCAAGTCTAGATATTTTGTTTTGGGTTGAGTAAACTCGAGCCATCTAGCTCCACCCATTAATCACCTAACCTATGCAAGCAGGTAAGGTTCAACACAAGCCCGACCCATTTACTTAAACGAACATATTTCTAGCTTGAACCTAACCCACTATCCAATTAGTTTAGTCGAAACCCACCTCAAAAGTAGGTTGAGTTAGCTAAACTGTAAACTGACCCAACCTACGCTTAAGGCCGCCCATTTTAAATTAGGGCTATGCCCGTGAGTGGGTCTATATTAGGCTCAAGTCCAACCCATTCAGGTCAGGTCTTGAATCCACAGGTCAATTTGGTTTGTTTGTTGCCTAATGCAAACTACAATTCTTGTGAGGTAAATAGGTAGTAGGAAAAGTTCAATAAGTGAGATGGTGTTCTCTTACCATGACCATCGAGTGATGAAAAGGCCTATTAAGAAGAATGTCACATGTTGATATAATGCAACTACTTGTACTAGTAATAAGATCAAGAGAACTACAAAGATGTAAAATCAATTATTAAATTCTTTCTATAAATTTATGCTACATTAGAATAAAGAAGTATGACTAAAGTTTATAGGTATCATTTCTAAACAAAATAGTGATGAGAAAGAGCTTAGTGAGATTTAGGCTAGACACATGTATTGGCTAATTTCAGTGCTTCCTTTAAAACGAGCTCTCCATGTCTTCTTTTAAAATAGAACTTTGGTTTAGGCCTTTGCTAGAAACCTCATAATCAATACCATCCCCCACAAGTATGCCATCCTCTTCTGCTCTAGTAATAGATGCGGCTTGCTTCCTCTTGAATTGAGGTGATTCTTTCTGGGGGGGTTATGACGGTTTGTTATCCTCAATTGTATTCATTGCCAACAACAGAAATCTTACCTACATTAAAGAAGGACATTTTATATAGGAACTCACTTTTCGTACAAGTGGCAAATGTAAATGAGATCTGTACCGACCATCAAGTAGGTCCTACCATGAATGGGCCATTCACATACTACACCAAAATCCATATTTAGGAACGATGGAAAACTGTTCCTAAACCATTTAGAAATGGTTTTCAACCGTGGTTAAATAGGGCGTCGCAAAAAATTAGGGACCGTCGCAAATTTTCAATTTAGGAACAATATTTTTTCTTATTTAGGAACGGTTTTGAACCCTTATTTCGGAAGGTCGAAAAAAGCCATGCAACTATTGGGAAAGGCAACTACTGGCTAATGATTCCTAAAATATTTATTGGAAATGTAATTTTTTTTTTCTTCCAAATGTGGGTATTGGAGATGTCAATATGTCATCTGGTAGAAAATAATAGCTATTCTTAGTGAGACCAACAACAAAAAATAGAGTTAATTACTGAAGGTAATGCTTAAAATGCCATCGAAGTTAATGTCCCATATGTGCAATGCTTAAAATGCCATCAAAAAGTTAATTTATGTGCAAATGCTTAAAATGCCATCAAAAAGTTAATTTAGGTGCAATGCTTAAAATACCATCAAAAAGTTAATTTATGTGCAATGCTCAAAATACCATCACAAGCTTCATAAATTGTAGTATGCTAAAACATAATCAAAGGATTGGGTGATGCTAGAACAAGAATTAACTCCATCCTAGCACTGATGTTAGCGTTATTTACTCATCTTGAAGACAAGCACAGTGAATTAAAAGTATGTTTTATCATTGATAGTGTTATTTTATTTATAAGATCAAATTATCATGAAAAGAAAGACAAGAAAAAGAAGAAGAAGAAGATGAAGAAGAAGCCGAGGAAAGAAAGAAAAAAATGATGATACTCACATATCAATCCTACTAGTGGTCATTTTTCTCTTTTTTTTTTAAAATTTATTTATTTATTTATTTTTATTTTTAAATTTTTTTTCAAGAAAAAACAAGTATATGTGGGTTGCACTGTCCAACTGATAGTCATTTTCAGCAATATGATTGACTATGGGTGCTACAAGTCAATTAAACCATTGATCCATTTTAAAACAAACGGTCAATTATGGTGACATCCCATAAGGAAAAAAAAGTCAGTAGGTTCCCCTTTTACACTTGCACAAATGGTTTTAAAAAGCAGCCATTGAAATCACATTTATCTTTTATTGCTTCTCATATAAGAGATGATCTCCAAATTCACCAACAGTTGAAGTACAAAAGTCGAATAAAGATTAAAAAATTAATAATCAAACATTAGTCAATTACTAGCTATTAGTCACATTAATGTGAACAGTCATAGAAGAAATCAGTTCTGCATTCCAGACTAGGAACTTTTTTTTTTTTTCCTTTTGCAAGAAGGTAAGAAACTGTTTCTTCTACTTAGCATTGACAGTTCACAACTATCAACTTTGCCCTTTAGGCTTTAACATAGTCCACCCAAACTATAAAAGTAAAAGCTTTTTCCCTGAAATTTCTAATTTTAATTTATCATTTTTTTATTGAAGAAATAGGAACTCAACCAAATAAACAAAACTTCTGAAATATAATTAAAAATATTAGTTATTGAGGTAGATAGTACTGACCAAATCCAATCACTTGTAAGGCCATCATTGCGAAATCAGAGAAATCATAGCACGTTCCATAATTACTGAGAAATGGATGTTCCTATGTTTTGTAACTCCCCTCTTGGCTGCTTTGATGGCTTTGGCCTCCATTCCCTTAGGAACCTTGAATTAAAACATGTTGAAAGATTCACACAAGCAAGCAAGATTAAGTTTGTGGAGAAACATTGACATAGATACCCTTGGTTGATACCAAAAGGACATATTTGTTAGAAGTAAACAAAATATAAAACCAACACATGCAATGAACGTAACAAATGTTGCGCAGAAACTTCTCACCTGTGGGTGCGGAAGTCGCTTGTCTTGGGTTCTCTGCATCAGATTGGTTCTTCTTCCCTTGTGTTTGATGTCATGGCCATAGCCACCGGAAAACTGAAAAGCGAGCCAGCTCAAATGCAAGTACAAGTACACTGTTATCGCCATTAAGGTCTGTCCAAAACAGAACAGCAAATGGCCAAAAGATGAATTCATTCTCTTCCAACAGGGATACATCAACGGTAACCAGAATGGAATGGACAACCAAGATTGAAGTGATATTAACAATGTAAAACCCAAACAGTAAACTCTTAATGAACTAATGTAATCCGTATCAAACTCATTTTAAGGGAGAGACAGACCTTGGTTAACAAATGGACAATTGTTCACATTTTTCTCTATCATCTCTGTTTCTTCGTTGACAACAGCGGAACCAATCAATTGATGTGATTCATGGGAATGTGAATTTCCAACACTGTTTTCCATCTCTTGAGGACTGGATGACCATTGCCTTTTTGCACTGCTTGACAGTTGATCTATGCTTCTCTTTTGTGGTATCTTGAGTGTTTCAACAGAGGAGGCTGATGCGAATCTGACCAGCCCTCCAAGACAACCACTGCACTGTACAAAAGGGAAATGAATGAATTTGAGCCCCTCACAAACTGAAACTAATTGTCAGTACCATGTACAAAACACTGATTCACATGTTCATTCAAATTTTTAACTGTTAAGATTGAGACTAGGTTTCTCACTCAAAACTAAGAGCCTTCTACAATACCTTTATCATTCTAAGGGAAAAGAAGAAGAAGAAGAAACACCTACCCCATACAAGCTAAAAAATGCCTTTGGTAGATCTAACCACACCGAATATGGTCCAAACAACATTCTAAATGCACTTGCAGTGAAGAGATTTGAAGCACTTGTTTCAAACAATAGCGTGATTGTCTTAATTAGAGGATAGTCATGACAACACTACACAGGAACTAGAGAAACAAGGACATTCCATTTTATGAGAACTTGAAATTCATTGAATACCATTTATAGTGTGCTTCATGTGAAAGCAAGAAATTCAGATAGTGCAGAACATCTAGGGTGTACAGGATAATAATTACCCATCACCAATCAGTAATTTCTTTTTCATTGTAAGTGCTTACTGAGAATCCAGTGCTAATACAAAATATAGAGGTTCTTTAGGATCACCAGCCAATAAATGCATGGCCACAAGTTAGAATCGCTTATTAAAATGGAATGGGACCGATGGCCATTAGCGATTGGTGCTGCTTCAGAAGGTTACCAGTGGTCTGGAACTTTAGGGTGAAGTTGGAAGTTAATCATGTTCACTGGACATCCAAATGATACATTGAATGAATGATAATTTACAGAAATTATGCGGGAGCCATATTTTGTTCGACAGCTATTTTGGGTGAAAAGAGCTTGTGAGCATGTTACCTACGGAATTCCCACTTCGTAGACAATTTTGTCAGTGCCATTTTCTGAACAATGTTTTTTTTTTTTTTTTTTTTTTGGGAGAGGTTTTGAATCCATTTGCCGAACATTAAATAGGTTAAATGCCATTTATAGTTTTAAAAGAGAAAGGAGCGTTAAAAGGCAAAAGATAACCAATATCAATAACATAGAATAGAAAACCATCCGTGCCATTTGTAGTTTTTAAAAAGAAAGACAACCAATGGCATAAAATATATAGATGCGATCAATACAAGGAGCAAACGTGGCTGAGCACCAAGTTTAATCGCATGTAACTTTGATGTAATCTGTCCTGCATTGGTGGTCTTTGAGGCAAAGGCAATAAGAATGGAAGGGTTTTCATTTCCAGCAACCTGTTTAAGCCATGAAGATCATAAAAAAAAAAAAATATCAAACCAAGTCAAAAAACAGCAAACTGAACAATATATGGGTAGGATATGTTGGTATGCAAGATGATAAACAAAATGAAGGAAAGGCCCACACTTTTAGTGAAGCAAATGATGCAGCATGTGCTTCATGCTGCTGATCCACAGAAAAAAGCTGCATATTCCCCTTCACCAGCTGTGGCCTCTACAAGCAAAATTGGAAGACAAAACAGAAGAATTAGAAACATAAAAAATTTCAAGGTTATAACGTAAAGGGATAGAACTTATTTTCAACTACTACTGAATTCAATTCTAATCACTTCGTTGATTGAAGGAAACAAAAGATGTTGAGGAAGTAAGCCATCTGTTCCAGGGCAATATGAAGCAGAAAGCGGCATCACAGGATAAGATCAAGCTCCTGGTAAATGAGCTCAGTACTCTAAGGTGCATGGAAACAAACACAAAAGAATCTCTCCGGCAATAAAACTATATGATCAATAAATTCATCGACTGTTATTTACAATGTTAAAATCAGCAATTAAATTATTCATTGCTGATATTATTTCCAATAAATAGTTGCATAAAAATATGAAATTACCTGAAAAGGGGTTAGTTCAAACTATGAACGGGCATCATTCTCTCCTCTTTGAGCACAAACACAAGAAAAGCCTATTCCAAGCGACGCCACTGATCTTGCCAAAACCTCAGCTGTAGCTATACAAGGTTCCTCAGATTTAGAACTTTTCGATAAGATCTTCACTGAAATCACATTTCCGAAGGTGTTATTTACAATCAACAAGTTTCCAAGGGCATGAAACTTTCTTTGAAACTAAAATTGACAAGAACTGCATGTAGATAGAAAATACCCAGATATTGACGGGTATTCTCCGTAACCCTTTGGAGGAATTTCTCATCGATATCTTTGTACTGCAGGAAATCTAGAATTTCAATAGAAAACTCAAAGATGCAAAAGGAAAACAGCAAATAAGCAGAGAGGGAGAGGGATTTACATTCACTGCTTCCCGCTCAGCTGCATAAACAACACATAACATGAATGGCTTATAACACCATATAGAGTACAGGACATTCCAGGAAGCTTGCAGAAGCCATAAATTGAGAACTTAGAAGAGGTCTATTCAGTCCCAGTGAACTTCAGAAATGGAATGGTCGAAGGAAATACCACATGAAATATTTCAGAAGTAAACAAGTCTGTTTGCAATTTACAGCCTTCCTGACATGATTATGAAAGAAAGCCAACAAAAAGGTTTACACCCTTCAAAACATAATAGACTAAAAATTTTCAGGATGGACTCAGAAATGCAAGCATCATCAACTGGAAGGTCAAGAATCAAGAGACAATCTTTATATGATCTTTGGACATGAAATCTAGGATAGACCATCATACCTTTCAAGTCAGGCTTCCTTTTAACTTTTGTCTTGTTCAACCTATTCACTATCTCATTCAGGCACTTCTCTACTCTCACGGTGCGGACCTATACACAAGCATCACAACCAGTTACAATTAGAAGGTCCTATCTCTTCACACAATGAATTTTTGCTCAGTATGCAGAAAGAAGCAAGCTGCACAATGCAAAATCATTCATGCCAATGGAATCTTAAAGGATTGATACGATAACTACTGATATAATCTAATTCATAAGTTTTTACATAATAGCTTATGTCAGATTACAGGTAGAGTCAGTAGGACCTGTTGAGAAAATTTTCAAGAAAATGAAGAGTGTTGATTAGACAATTCTGATTATGAAAACAATTCCCCGCAGGAAATTTTCAGAACAAATCCAACAGTTAGAGAAATAACATAATGCTAAAGGTAAGATAAATTCCTACAGATAGATAAATAACATTTTAATGCTAAAGTAATATCTAGACAATGAAAGAAACTTAAAGAACCATGAATTCCAATGGTTTTAACAAACAAGCATCAACGAATCAGGGGCTAGGACTGCTCAACTAATCTGATTTTTGGACTGTAACTTAGCAACAATGGTTTCCACAACGTAAAACCATAAGCCCATCTCATCATTACCAGCCCAACAAGAGGCAAAACCCACAATAAAAACATCAACAAAAATAAAATTAGACAAAGGTTGAATGCAACAAAGATAGACACAATTGAGTTTCATCGGGTGCACAGTGAAAAGCCTTTATTGTACGTGTGGTACGTGTGTACAATGATCAGGACAATTGCTTTGTGGTCACCAGGTGGACTGCTCATACCCAAAATGCAAGGCAATCCAAATGGGTGGCCATCCAGTCAGTGCCCTGAAGGTACAGTTAACTCAAAATACAAACATCCATCCACATTCAACAGGCGAAACTTGCCATAAATGGGCGATTAGAGCAGTCCAATCTTTGTGCAGATGAGTAACGTAAGAGCACATGGCAGGCATCGAGGATCTGCGCCGAAACGAATGCGAAAGACAAGAGTTACATCTTTCAACAAAGAGAGTTATTTTCAAACTGAGCATACTTAAATGAGAGACTGATTTTTTAGAACTAAATTGAGAAATGACAAGATTTGATATGCTATATGAAGTTGCAGACACTTTCACATAGATGAATGCTCCAGAAACCAAAATTAGATAATTAGCTAGGAATGTTGTTTTACAATACGGAATTTCTACATAGAGAAATCTAGGATCCATAAATGCATCAAGAACCTGAATTGTTAACACTCCAATCTAGGATCCAGGTCATCTACATAGACCGCAGATTATGGGAACTCTAGAAATCAGGGGAATAACAGTTAAGGAACCCAAAAGAAAAATCTCTACTCTTGAAGTTCTCCCCTAAATTTTCTAAAGTTAGTATGTAGCAATGGAATGAAATTAATTCCATGAATTTTCTATCAGAATTATACTTACATATTTTCAGTAAGAGGAAGCTTGATAGCTGGAGACTCAATGTTCCATTGATCCCTAGCCCATCAATCTTACTGCAAGAAGAGAACATGGCCTTAGACAAAATAAGCAGAAAAGAGGAGAGTGTGAAGTCCAAATGGCTCCTTGGATTAAAAAAGAAAGTAATAGTTACAATACATGGATTGAACTGAAGTTCCAGAGCATGATATTCCCTTCCAATCTTCACCACAGGGGTCACCACCAAGCAAATATTCTAGCCACCTACTCAAGTGCCAATATGGAGTGGAATGCACAACGGCATCTCCCATCCACAGTGAGCCAACCAGATGAACACTAAGGATCCACAAAATGTGGGCCCCACGCCAGCGTGAAATGCTGACTAGAATGAAGATGCAGTCACCTACCAAGTTAGTGTACATTCACCCAAAAACCACACTACAAGATGGAGACAGAATTACAGAAAGCCAAATATCAGCAAACATATGAAAATATGTACCACAAAGCATCTGGAAAGTTTATTCAGGACAACTAAGAGAATGGCCTCAAACATCGCCATCAAAGGCGAAAAAAATCCATACCTTAGAGAATGGCCTCAAACTTCGCCATCTGGCAAGTTTATTCAGGACACCTTAGTGAGTAATGATTGAACTTTTTTTTTTTTTTTTTTCACAAAAATAATGATTAAACCACATCCATTCAAATTGTTGACAGCAATGAGCATATCATCATCATCATCATAGCCTTGTACCAGCTTCGAACATAATTAAATTATAAAAATAAAAATAAATAAATAAACAGAAAGGTAGTTTAAATATTTTCTTGGTAACTTACTAACCAATACATACCAAACTTTGAACATAATTAAATTATAAAAATAAAAATAAATAAATAAACAGAAAGGTAGTTTAAATATTTTCTTGGTAACTTACTAACCAATACACGGAAATATAACTAGACTGTCTAAAGGGCTAAAATTTATCTTTTGGTGCCTATGTCAGTTCCAAGTAAATGATAAACACCCTGCTGACATCCACTGGGTGTGCCTTTTGCATGTATGCATTTGAAACTCATTTTGTTAAGAAAAAGTTTCCAAAAATGAATATTCCAAGGACTACTAGTTGAGCACTAAAATAAATCTCTAATTAAAAGAAGTAAAATGCATATGAAAGAATCCATTTCTTACAAGAGAAAATAAGCCATGCCTACATAAAGAAAATAAATTCATTAGTTAATAAATTTTCAATGTGGAATCCCCAAAGCTTTCATGGTGTCAAAGCCAACCCATAGAACGACCACTAAACTGAGAGTGTATTGGAATTGGGCACTCGTTCTCAGATGAAGACTTGGATGATGATGATGATTTCATCATAGTCTTCATCCCAGCTATTTGCACCCTAATCCAAACAGCCGGGGTTTTGATGGATGAAGTTGTATAGAGGTGAAGATGAGATACAGAGTAGAAAAATATACAAGCTGAAATAGAGTCACTACAAGAAAATAGACCTTTACCGGCGGTTAAAAACCGCTGGCAAAGCCTTTGCCTGCGATCAGTAAAGCGCCAGTAAAGGCTCCATCAGTAAAAAAAAACCCATCAAATGCCCAATTATATAAATCCAGATTTAAGATTTGCAAATACAAAACAGCTTACTTTGGAAAATATTTGAGATCCATGAGCATAACCTTCATAGATTGGGACTGTGTGGCTGACTCCGTCCACAATACCTGAAGGCGAAGAACAAACCAAGTAAAATTCATTGAAACAAAAGGAACATAAAAGCTGCCACAGATGCAATAATGCAAAAGGCATTTAGAATAACTATAGTTTGAAGGCATAACACAAAGTAATTCACCATATGTGATTGTCCATAAAAAATTTAATAACAAGCAACGCGATGCTGTGAATAGAGAGAAAATTGAATTATCTCCTCAACCTACCAACCATCATCAAGATGGAATGCCAATTTATATGGACAATATGGATCAAGATCAATTGAGTGTATTTCCTTCGAGTAAATATCGGACTGTGCCTGCAAGACATCAAGAAACCATTTGGTAAAACTCTAGTTAACATTTAATGTGTGAAGGTTACTCGTAATGATTCGTTTTTTTTTTTTTTTTTTTTTTTTTCAATAGTTTCATTCCATTTTGTCTAGTACGGTAAAAATATTCAGTAAGTGCTTTTCCAGGTTCAACTAATAAAAAAGAAAAGGGAAGAAGACAGAAGAGAATCGAAGAAAATTGCCTTACTAAAAGAATTGCAATGACATGTAACAGACATTGCTATAAACATTTACCAGAAATAGATTCAATTTCAATGCTCTATCATTTAAATAGAATAAACCAATCTGTAAAGAAACCAATGAAAGGCCAAATATTTGCTGTCACCACATGTTGAAATTTCTGAAACTATGTTGCATCCTATCTTTAGAACAAAACCTTTGTTATTAAAAGTACTTGCATGCAAGCCCAAGTACCTAGGGACCATAAGATATTTAAGTCATTAGCTAATCAACCTTAGTATATGAAAATTTTCAAAATTTGTTGTTAATCAATGGTAGGTTAATATCATTCCTTGCCTCTACAACTGAACCATACAACTAATAGGCCAAACTTAGGAAAATCCCACTATTTGGCAGCTTGGATTTAAGGTAGTTGCCACGGATACGCATAGTTCCGACACTTGGCTCATCTCGAAACTCAGTCTAGTCAGCCCAACTCGGCTAGATTTTGAGCCGAGTCGGTTGGAAACCCGAATTCACCAACCAATTACTAAGGATGCAAGCACTCGACTAGTCCAACAACCAAATGAAGAATTCCGATTTTCCGTTAACATAAGGTTGACACGGTCATGTCCACCTCATAATTTTTATTTTTATTTTCTTTAATAGCTAATCGATAAGTTTGTATCGGCGTGGATTCCCATAGCTTGCACCATTCAACAGTGATCTTGAATCATAGCATACTACATGTTGGCCCATTCCTATACCATGTACTAAAGTGACCCACTTTCTAGGTAACTCGAATCATACTGATCTTTTAGAAGGGTGATTTTTACGATGGGTCTATCTTTTCATGGTACAAATTCCATGGGTGGGAAAGATGACAGGTACCATGTTATGGTAGAACTTGGATCCTCTGGTTGCGCAGAGGATCCGGATTTTTCAAAAAATATCTCTAGCAGGCAACATTACCACAATGAATCCGGATCCTCTGCTTGCCACAAGCAGGAAAATCCTGCTTATTGCAATTTGACTGGGCTACATCATCACACACTGCATTTAATGTAACAGTGTTGACAATGTCAGTGATGACATGGACCAGTCACAATGCAGAAAAACATGATTTTCCTGCTTGTGGCACGCAGAGGATCTGGATTCATTTTTGAAACAAAAATTTGGAAGGTGTATATAACCATGACCAGCTTTGCATAGCATACACAGGTTTTCAACTTTAAAGTGGGGCGTCACCTGCTGTAATCCAGACCATTGCTTTCTTTTTCCTACCATGGATCCTTAATAGGACAATTTCTAACCTTTCTATTTGTGGCCTATAGATTAGATGGTTAGGATGACAAACACAACAACGGTCCACATTAAATTGAAAAGACCCGTCGGATGATTTTTTGAGCTTTTGCTACTCTTGCAAAAAGAAATTGGAAGAGGGGAAAGACATATACATGTACAGAGGTGAGAAGACATTTTGCAGTAGCAGCTGTCGCTCTTAAGAGATTTTGGTTGAAGAGGAAATGGAAAAACCCACTATTAACTCCTCTCATTCTCCCAAATCAGTTTGCCCATGAGGACATCTTCATGGACGGTATGGCCGTTGCTATGCAGCGTAGGCAGGCAGGAGGCTGGATTGCCTTCCGGGCCCCATTCAACCATAATTAGTGAAACGCCAGCCTCCTGGGCCCCGCTCAGCCATGATTAATGAAACGCTGCTGAGGTAAATCCGCCTGATCATCTGTTTACAAGGAGCTGTTTATGTGAATTATTAGCAGCTATGGATGATAGCTCTGTATATTCTTTTGTTTACTGATTATAATTCCAGCTTTCATGATGATGTTGGTGGGCCATGGTTGGCAATCACCCTTCGTTCTTCCATTATTGGAATACGGATAAGCTATAGACTCCTATCTTATAATTTTTATCAGAAAGGGTTGTAACCACTGTTCTGGCTCCCCACATTTTCCCTTCTCCTATGAACTCAATGAATTCATGATCGAATATGAGCTACTTCTTAGATTATATATATATATATATATATATATATATATATATATATAATAATATATATATATAAATATATATATTGAAAAGACCCTAATGTTCCAGGGCAGGGAAATCAGATCACAAACATTTTATTTATTTATTTTTAATTTAAAACTTGTTTAAACTCACCGTGTCTTATAGCTGAAAAAAATACAACCAAACTACAAAAATTCCATATCAGATAGTGCAGAATCTCAATCCAAACATGCAGAATCTAAGTCCTAAGGAGTTCATAATTCAACTGTTAAAGAGCAAAACAGCCATTGCTGAAGAACAAAGTCCAGTTCCTCTAGACAAAATATGGATTACCTGGAGAGCTTTTCCTATGCGGTGGTGGCTGATGTGGTTGCAAGGCGTTTCCTAGCCTCTTCAATGATGGAGAGCTTGGTACCCTTGCCCTTGGGCAGAGACACCCATGGCTTCGTCCCCTTGTCGATGGTGAACACATTACCCAAACGGGTAGCAAACTCATGGCCGGTGGCATCCTGAATGTGGATGGTCTCAAGGTGCCCTTATGCTTCTCCCTGTTCTTGATCACACCAACAAGTCACTTGTTCCTACTACCTGTCACCATGACAACGTTCCTGACATCAAACTTGATAAGGTCTACGATCTTGTAAGACTCAAGGTCAAGCTTGATGGTGTCGTTGGCCCTAATGGGTGGGTCTGGGTAGCGGATGGTCCGCCCATCGTAGGTGTTGAGGTAGGGAATGCCCTTCTGTCCAAATTGCAGAGCGGACCTTGCAAAGCTTGAACTTAGCCTCTTCATCCTTGATTGTGTGGAGACGGAAGCGGCCCTTGGTGTCATAGAGCAGTTGGAAGTTCTCATTTGTTTTGGGAATAGAGACAACATCCATGAAACCAGCTAGATACGTCTTGTCAGTTCTAACCTTTCCATCAACCAAAATATGCCTTTGCATCAAAATTGATATGATCTCACGGTACGTAAGTGCAAATTTCAGTTTGTTTCTTAGGATGAGAATTAGAGGCAAGCATTCCCTAGCTTCGTGAGGGCCAGATGATGGCTTGGGGACAAATGCACCACCAAGTTTGTCAAGCATCCAATGCTTTGGGGCATTAAGCCTCTTCAAGTGTTTCTTCAGTCCTCTAGCCATCTTGTTACTTTTCTGGACTGGAAGTCTCCGCCTTCGCCTTCGTGAAAGCCTCTCTCTCTCTCTCTCTCTCTCTCTCCGAAGGACAAGGGGAGGGCTTCCAATTAGCTCACAAACATACTTTGAAATGATATTCTCACAAGCATAACAACATATACCTTACATGCAAAAATCCTCGAAACAACTTTCCATGATCCAAAAATCCTCGAAACAACTTTCCATGATCCAGTCATCCAAATAGAGATTCATAACAAAAATGAAGACTAAAAATCAAAATGCAACATCACCTTTTCAGATTGGCAACAGGTGGGAGCTCAACAACTTTCTATTGTTGTTGATGACTAGAGATGCACGGCGGGTTTCAGCCGCTGGTGGATGCGGGGTAAGGCTTGCAGATCGAGAGAGAGAGAGAGAGAGAGAGAGAGAGAGAGAGAGAGAGAGAGAGAGAGAGAGGCAAATTGAGAGAGAGATCGAGAGGGAGAGGGAGAGGGAGATCTAGAGAGATCTGAGATCGAGAGGGAGAGAGAGAGATCGTGGGAGAGGAAGAAGGCGAAAGAGAGTTACGGTGGAAGGTTGAAATGGAATGGGTTATTTTGAAATAAGTCCCACGGTAGTAAATAGTACACTATTATTTACATTAGAAACGGACTATAACCCTTCCAAATTTGGTACGGCTATAAGACCATTTTAAAACCAATGATGGATCAAAGCAAAACTTGGGCCCATGGGGTTTCATGAGGTGGTGCTTCACGGGGACCATTCAGATTTTGGAGTCACATCACGTATGATGAGTTCTCAAAAAAGTTCGCATGAGCGAACTGGTGCGCAGTTGAGCATTTGGCATATAAAGCCATGCTTACCTACACATGTGCACACCTTTGCACACGTGTCATGGGCGGCTAATACGAACGGTCCATTTGATGTGGAATCCCATGAAACTCCAAGGGAAAAATTTTCACCCTGATCTAAAATTTTGTTGGGCCATAGCAAAGAGAAATGCAAATCGAGGGAAATTCTCAAAAAAGTTTGCACGAGTTCTATGTGGATTGGTGCACAGATGAGCATTCGGCATATTGAGTCATGCTCACCAGCGGACCTATGCACATGCCCACCTTTGCACACGTGTCATGGGCGTCTAATCTCCATGTGATGCGAAATCCCATGAAACCTCAAGGGAAAATTTTTCACGGTGATCTAAAATTCTAGTGGGCCATAGCAAAGAGAAATGGAAATCCGAAACATTGCCCACCAAAGTTTTGGATCAAAGTAAAAATTTGGCCCACCAGGTTTCATGAGGTGCTGCTTCACGTGGACCATTTAGATTTTGGAGTCACATAACGTATGATGAGTTCTCAAAAAAGTTCGCACGAGTTCTGTGCGAACTTGTTCGCAGCTGAGGATTTGACATATATAGTCTCGCTCACCTATGCACGTGTGCAACTTTGCCCACGTGTCATGGGCGTCTAATCCGAACGGTCCAAGGGATGTGGTATCCCATGAAACCCCAAGGGAAAAAATTTCACCCAAATCTTAAATTCTGGTGGGCCATAACAAAGAGAAATGTAAATCAAAGGAGGAAACTGTTTTCATTTTTCATGGTGCACCATAGTTTTGGATCAAAGTAAAAATTGAGCCCAGGGAGTTTCATGAGGTGGTGCTTCACATGGACTGTTCAAATTTTGGAGTCACATCAAGTATGATGAGTTCTCAAAAAAGTTCGCACATGCGAACTGGTGCGCAACTGAACATTCGGCATGTAGAGTCATGTTCACCTACGCACGTTCACACCTTTTCAGACTTGTCATGGGCGTTTCATCCGAACCATCCATGTGATGAGGAATCCCATGAAACCCCTAGGGAAAAATTTTCACCTTGATCTAAAATTCTGGTGGGCCATAGTAAAGAGAAATGCAAATCAAGGAGGAAACTGTTTTCATTTATCATTGCCCACCAAAGTTTTGGATCAAAGTATAAATTGGGCCCAGGGGGTTTCATGTGGTGCTACTTCACATGGACCGTACAGATTTTCGAGTCATATCACATATGATGAATTCTCAAAAAAGTTCGCATGAGTTCTGAGCGAATTGGTGCGCAGCTGAGCATTCGGCATATAGAGTCATGCTCACATGCGCACCTTTGTACATGTGGTAAGGGTGTCTAATCCAAACAGTCCATGTGATGCGAAAAGCCATAAAACCCCAAGGGAAAAAATTTCACCCTGATCTAATATTTGGTGGGTCACAACAAAGAGAAATACAAATCGAGGGAGGAAACTACTTTCATTTTTCATTGGTCACCAAAGTTTTGGATCAAAGTAAAAATTGGGCTCATTGGCTTTCATGAGGTGCTACTTCAAGTGGACCGTTCAGATTTTGGAGTCACATCACATATGATTAGTTTTCAAAAAAGTTCACACGAATTCTGTACGAATTGGTTCGCACCTGTGCATTCGGCATATAAAATCATGCGCACCAAGGCACGTGCGCGCCTTTGTGCACGTGTCATTAGTGTCTAATTCGAACAGTCCATGTGATGCGGTATCCGATGAAACCCCAAGGGAAAAATTTTCACCCTGATCTTAAATTCTGGTGGGCCATAACAAAGTGAAATGCAAATCAAGGGAGGAAACTGTTTTCATTTTTCATGTCGCACCATAGTTTTGGATCAAAGTAAAAATTAGGCCCAAGGTATTTCATGAGGTGGTGTTTCAAGTGGACCGTTTAGATTTTCGAATCACATCACCTATGATGAGTTCTCAATAAAGTTTGATTGTGCGAACTAGTGTGCAGCTGAGCATTCGGCTTATAGAGGCATGCTCACCTACGCACCTAGGCACATTCTCACCTTTTCACATGTGTCATGGGCATCTCATCTGAACCGTCCATGTGATGCAAAATCCCATGAAACCCAAAGGGAAAATTTTCCACCCCGATTTAAAATTCCGGTTGCCAAAGCAAAGACATGCAAATATAAGAGAGGAAACTGTTTTCATTTTTCATTGCCCGCCAAAGTTTTGGATCAAAGTATAAATTGGGCCTAGAGGGTTTCATGGGGTGCTGCTTCACGTGGACAGTTCAGATTTTTGAGTCACATCACATATGATTAGTTCTCAAAAAAGTTCACACGAGTTCCGTGCGAACTGGTGCGCAACTGAGCATTTGGCATATAGAGTAATGCTCACCAATGCACGCGTGCACCTTTGCACACGTGTCATGGGTGTCTAATCCGAACCATCCACGTGATGTGGAAACCCATGAAACCCTAAGGGAAAAAATTTCACCCTAATCTAATCTTCTGGGGGCCATAGCAAAGAGAAATGCAAATAGAGGAAGGAAACTGTCTTGATTTTTCATTGCCCACCAAAGTTTTGGATCAAAGTAAAAATTGGGCCCATGGGGTTTCATGAGGTGCTGCTTCACGTGGACGTTTAGATTTTGGAGGCACATCACGTATGATGAGTTCTCAAAAAAGTTCGCACGAATTCCGTGCGAATTGGTTCGCAGCTTAACATTCGCCATATGGAGTCATGCTCACCTACGCACGTGTGCATCTTTGCACACGTGTCATGGGCGTCTAATCTGAATGGTCCATGTGATGCGGTATCCCATGAAACCCTAAGGGAAAAATTTTCACCCATATCTTAAATTCTGGTGGGCCATAATAAAGAGAAACGCAAATCAAGGGAGGAAACTGTTTTCATTTTTCATGGCGCACCATAGTTTTGGATCAAAGTAAAAATTGGGCCAAGGGTGTTTCATGAGGTGGTGCTTCACGTGGAACGCTCAGATTTTCTAGTCACATCCCATATGATGAGTTCTCAAAAAAGGTCACACATGCAAACTGGTGTGCAATTGAGCATTCGACATATAGAGTCATGCTCACCTACGCACCTACACACGTGCACACTTTTCACACATGTAATGGGAGTCTCATTGGAACCTGTTCATGTGATGCGGAAATCCCATGAAACCCTAAGGGAAAATTTTCCACCTCGATCTAAAATTCTGGTTGTCATAGCAAAGAGAAATGCAACTCAAGGATGAAACTGTTTTCATTTTTCATTGCCCACAAAAGTTTTGGATCAAAGTATAAATTGGGCCTGGGGGGTTTAATGGGGTGCTTTTTCATGTGGACCATTCAAAATTTGGAGTCACATCACGTATGATAAGTTCTCAAAAAAGCTCACACGAGTTTCGAGCAAACTGATGCGCAGCTGAGCATTCGGCATATAGAGTCACGCTCACCTACGCATATGTGCACCTTTGCACACGTGTCATGGGAATCTAATCCGAACGGTCCATGTGATGCAGAATCCCAAGAAAGCCAAAGGGAAAAATTTTCACCTTGATATAAAATTTTGGTGGGCCAAAGCAAAGAGAAATGCAAATAAAAGGGAGGAAACTATTTTCATTTTTCATGGCCCACAAAAGTTTTGGATCAAAGTAAAATTTGGGCCTGAGGGTTTCATGAGGTGCTACTTCACGTGGACAGTTCTAACTTTGGAGTCACAACATGTATGCTGAGTTCTCAAAAAAATTTGCACGACTTAAGTGCGGATTGGTGCACAGATGAGCATTCAACATATTGAGTCATGCTCACCAGTGCACCTACACACGTGCACACCTTTACACACGTGTCATGGGCGGCTAATCTGAACAGTCCATGTGATGCAAAATCCCATAAAACCTCAAGGGAAAAATTTTCTCCGTGATCTAAAATTCTAGTGGGCCATATCAAAGAGAAATGGAAATTGAGGGAGAAAACTATTTTCATTTTTCATTGCCCACCAAAGTTTTAGATCAAAGTAAAAATTTGGCCCCTCGGGTTTCATAAGGTGCTGCTTCACCTGGACCATTCAGATTTTGAAGGTACATCACGTATGATGAGTTCTCCAAAATGTTCACACGAGTTCCGTGCGAACTGGTTCGCAGCTGTGCATTCGGCATATAGAGTCATGCTCACCGACCCACATGCGCACCTTTGTGCATGTGTCATTAACGTTTAATCCGAACGGTCCATGTGATGCGGTATCCCATGAAACCCCAAGCGAAAAATTTTCACCCTAATCTTAAATTCTGGTGGGCCATATCAAAGAGAAATGCAAATCAAGGGAGGAAACTGTTTTCATTTTTCATGTCCCACCATAATTTTGGATCGAAGTAAAAATTGTGCACAAGGTGTTTCATGAGGTGGTGCTTCACGTGGACTGTTCAAATTTTTGAGTCACATCACCTCAATAAAGTTCGTACATGCGAACTAGTGCGCAGCTGAGCATTCGGCATATAGAGCCATGCTCACCTACGCACCTATGCATGCTCTCACCTTTTCACTTGTGTCATGAGCATCTCATCCAAACCGTCCATGTGATGCGAAATCCCATGAAACCCAAATGGAAATTTTCCACCCCTATTTAAAATTCTGGTTGCCAAAGTAAGGAGAAATGCAACTCAAGGGAGGAAACTGTTTTCATTATTCATTGCCCACCAAAGTTTTGGATCAAAGTATAAATTGGGCCCAGAGGGTTTCATGGGGTGCTGCTTCACGTAGACAATTTAGATTTTCGAGTCACGTCACATATGATTAGTTCTTAAAAAGGTTCGCAAGAGTTTCGTGCGAACTAGTGTGCAGTTGAGCATTCGGCATATAAAGTAATGCTCACATACGCACCAACGCACGTGCACACCTTTGCACATGTGTCATGGGTGTCTAATCCGAACCATGCATGTGATGCAGAAACCCATGAAACCCTAAAGGAAAATTTTTCACCCTAATCTAATATCTGGTGGGCCATAGCAAAGAGAATTGCAAATAGAGGGAGGAAACTGTTTTCATTTTTCATTGCCCACCAAAGTTTTGGATCAAAGTAAAAATTGGGCCCATGGGTTTTCATGAGGTGTTGCTTCACATGGACCGTTCAAATTTTGGAGACACATCACGTATGATGAGTTCTTAAAAAGGTTCGCACGAATTCTGTGCGAATTGGTTCGCAGTTGAGCATTTGCCATATAGAGTCATGCTCACCTACGCACGTGCGCACCTTTGCACATGTGTCAAGGGCGTCTAATCCGAACGGTCCATATGATGCAGTATCCCATGAAACCCCAAGGGAAAATTTTCATCCGTATCTTAAATTATGGTGGGCCATAACAAAGAGAAATGCAATTAAGGGAGGAAATTGTTTTCATTTTTCATGGCACACCATTGTTTTGGATCAAAGTAAAAATTGGGCTGAGGGTGTTTCATGAGGTGGTGCTTCACGTGGACCGTTCAGATTTTCTAGTCACATCACGTATGATGAGTTCTCAAAAAAGTTCACACATGCGAATTGGTGCACAACTAAGCATTCGGCATATAGAGTCATGGTCACCTAAGCACGTTTGTAACCTTTTCACATGTGGCATGGGCATCTCATCCGAACTGTTAATGTGATGCGGAATCCCATGAAACACCAAGGGAAAAATTTACGCCTCAATCTAAAATTTTGGTGGGCCATAGCAAAGAGAAATGCAAATCAAGGTAGGAAACTATTTCCATTTATCATTGCCCACCAAAGTTTTGGATCAAAGTATAAATTGGGCCTAGGGGGTTTCATGGGGTGCTGCTTCAAGTGGACCATTCAGATTTTGGAGTCACCTTGATATTAAATTCTGTGGGCCATAGGAAAGAGAAATGCAAATCATGAGAGGAAACTGTTTTCATTTTTCATGGCCCACCAAAGTTTTGGATCGAAGTAAAAATTGGGCCTAGGGGTTTCATGCGGTGCTGCTTAACGTGGACCATTCAGATTTTTGAGTCACATCACGTATGATGAGTTTTCAAAAAAGTTCGCATGAGTTCCATAGGAACTGGTGCGCAGCTGAGCACTCGACATATAGAGTCATGCTCACCCGCACATGTATGCACGTGCGCACCTTTGCACACATGTCATGGGCGTGTAATCTGAACGGTCCATGTGATGCGGAAACCCATGAAACCCTAAGGGAAAGGTTTTCACTCTGATTAAAAATTCTGGTGGGCCATAACAAAGATAAATGCAAATCAAGGGAGGAAATTGTTTTCATTTTTCATGGCCCACCAAAGTTTTGTATCAAAGTAAAAATTGGGCCCATGGGGTTTCATGAGGTGCTGCTTCACGTGCACCATTCCAATTTTGGAGTCACATCACGTATGATGAGATCTCAAAAAGGTTTGCACGAGTTCCGTGTGAATTGGTTCGCAGCTAAGCATTGGGCATTCATAGTCATGCTCACCTACGCACGTGCGCACTTTTGCACATGTGTCATAGGCATTAAATTTGAATGGTTCATGTGATGTGGAAACCCATAAAACCCCAAGGGAAAAATTTTCACCCTGATCTAAAATTTTGGTGGGCCATAGCAAAGAGAAATACAAATTAAGGAAGATAACTGTTTTCATTTTTCATGGCCCACCAAAGTTTTGGATCAATATAAGAATTGGGCCCAGGGTGTTTCATGTGGTGCTGCTTCACGTGGACCGTTTAGATTTTGGAGTCACATCATGTATGATGACTTCTCAAAAATGTTCGCTGGAGTGCCATGCGAATTAATGCACAGTTGAACATTCGACATATAGAGTCGTGCTCACCTATGCACGTGTCACCTTTGCACACATGTCATGGGCGTCTAATCCGAACCATCCATGTTATGCAGAATCCCATGAAACCTAAAGGGAAAAATTTTCACCCTGATCTAAAATTTTGGTGGGCCATAGCAAAGTGAAATGCAAATAGAGGGAGGAAATTGTTTTCATTTTTCATTGCCCACCAAAGTTTCAAATCAAAGTAAAAATTGGGGCCACGGGGTTTCAGGAGGTGCTGCTTCACGTGGACCGTTCAAATTTTAGAGTCACATCATGTATGATGAGTTCTAAAAAATGTTCGCGCAAGTTCCGTGCGAACTGGTGCGCTGCTGAGCATTTGACATATAGAGTCATGCTCACATACGCACGTGCGCACCTTTGCACACATGTCATGGGCGTAAAATCTGAACTGTCCATGTGATTCAGAATCCCATAAAACCTTAAGGGAAAAATTTTCACCTTGATCTAAAATTTTGGTGGGCCATAGTAGAGAGAAATACAAATCAAGGGAGGAAACTGTTTTCATTTTTCATGGCCCACGAATGTTTCGGATCAAAGTAGAAATTAGGCCCAAGGGGTTTCATGAGGTGCTGCTTCACGTGGACCGTTCAGATTTTGGAGTCACATCATGCATGATGAGTTCTCATAAAAGTTCGCACGTGCAAACTGGTGCGCAGCTGAGTATTCGACATATATAGTCATGCTTACCTATGCACGTGCACACCTTTACACACGTGTTATGGGCGTTAAATCTGCACCGTCCATGTGATGCGGAAACCCATGAAACCTTAAGGGAAAAATTTTCACACTAATCCAAAATTTGGTGTGCCATAACAAAGAGAAAAGCAAATAGAGGGAGGAAACTGTTTTCATTTTTCATTGCCCACCAAAGTTTTGGATCAAAGTAAAAATTGGGCTCATGGGGTTTCATGAGGTGCTGCTTCAGGTGGACCGTTCAGATTTTGGAGCCACATCACGTATGATAAGTTCTCAAAAAAGTTCGCGCGTTATGCACATGCGCACCTTTACACATGTGTCACGAGCGTATAATTTGAACCATCCATGTGATGCGGAAACCCATAAAACCTTAAGGAAAAAATTTTCACCCTGATCTAAAATTTTGGTGGGCCATAGCAAATAGAAATGTAAATCAAGGGAGGAAACTGTTTTCATTTTTCACGGCCTACCAAAGTTTTGGATCAAAGTAAAAATCAGTTCCAGGGTGTTTCATGAGGTGCTGCTTTATGTGAACTACTTAGATTTTAGAGTCCCATCACGAGTTCTCAAAAAAGTTCGCACGAGTTTCGTGCGAACTAATGCGCAGTAAAGCATTCAGCATATATAGTCATGCTCACATATACACGTGCTCACCTTTGTACATGTGTCATTGGTGTCTAATCCGAAATGTCCATGTGATGCGGAAACCCATGAAACCCTAAGGCAAAAAATTTCACCCTGATCTAAATTTCTGGTCGGCTATAGCGAAGGAACGAAAGTGTTTTCATTTTTCATGGCCCATCAAAGTTTTGTATCAAAATAAAAATTAGGCCTAGGGGGTTTCATGAGGTGCTGCTTCACATGGACTGTTTAGATTTTGGAGTCACATCACGTATGATGAGTTCTCAAAAATGTTTGCACATGCGAACGGTTGCGCAGCTGAGCATTCGGCATATAGAGTCATGCTCACCTGCACACCTACGGAACTCGTGCGAACATTTTTGAGAACTCATCATACGTGATGTGACTTCAAAATTCCAAAACCTAAACGGTCCATGTGAAACAACACATCATGAAACCCCAATGGCCCAATTTTTACTTTAATCCAAAACTTTGGTGGACCATGAAAAAAAAAATAGTTTCCTCCCATGATTTGCATTTCTCTTTGCTATGGCCCACCAAAATTTTATATTAGGGCGAAAAGTTTTCCAATGGGTTTTCATGGGATTCCGCATCACATGAACCATTCGGATTAGATGCCCATGTCGCGTGTACAAAGGTTCGCATGTGCGTAGGTGAGCATGACTCTATATGCCAAATTCTCAGCTATGCAACACCTCATGAAACCCCATGGGCATAAATAGTTTGAACATAACTCATGCGAACTTTTTTGAGAACTCATCATACGTGATGTAACCTCAAAATCTGAATGGTCCATGTGAAGCAACACCTCATGAAACTCCCTGCTCCCAATTTTTTTACTTTGATCCAAAACTTTGGTGGGCTATGAAAAATGAAAATAGTTTCCTCCCTTGTTTTTGCATTTCTTGTTGCTATGGCCCACCAGAATTTTTGATTAGGGTGAAAATCTTTCCCATGGGGTTTCATAGGCTTCTGCATCACATGGACTGTAAGGATTAGACGCCCACGACATGTGCGCAAAGGTGCGCAGGTGAGCATGACTCTATATTCCGCATGCTCAACTGTGCACTAGTTCGCACGGAACTCGTGCAAACTTTTTTGAGAACTCATCATACGTAATGTGACTCCCTTGGCCCAATTTTTACTTTGATCCATAACTTTGGTGGGCCATGAAAAATGAAAATACTTTCCTCCCATGATTAGCATTTCTCTTTGCTATTGCCCACTAGACTTTTAGATTGGGGTGAAAATTTTTACCTTAGGGTTTAATGGGGTTCCGCATCACATGTAACGTTCGAATTAGACCCCCATGACATGTGTGCAAAGGTGTACAGGTGCGTAGGTGAGCATGACTCTATATGCCGAATGCTCAGTTGCACACCAGTTCGCACGCATGAAATTTTTTTAGAACACATCATACGTAATGTGACTCCAAAATCTGAATGGTCCATGTGAAGCATCACCTCATGAAACCCCCTAGGCCTAATTTTTACTTTGGTCCAAAACTCTAGTGGGCCATGAAAAATGTAAATAGTTTCATCCCTTGATTTGCATTTCTCTTTGTTATGGCCCACTAGAAATTTAGATCAGGGTGAAAACATGGATCATTCGGATTAGACGCCCATGACACATGTGCAAAGGTGCATACGTGCACAAGTGAGGATGACTATGTATGCCAGATGCTCAGTTTCGCACCATTTTGAATGGAACTCAAGCAAACTTTTTTGAGAACTCATCATACGCTGGGTCCAATTTTTTACTTTGATTTAAAACTATGGTGGGCCAAGAAAAATGAAAATTGTTTCCTCCCTTGGTTTGCATTTCTCTTTGCTATGTTCCACACGAATTTTAAATCAAGGTGAAAATTTTTACCTTGGGGTTTCATGGGATTCTGCATCACATGTGTCACCCCTCAAACCCGAAAATTGCGCTCACAAAATTTTCGATTGCCGAATCCGGTGCCGACAGCCTCTGTCGTACCCCACTCTCGGCTCCTAGCGCCCATATGCCAGATTCCGATCCTGGGATCCTACAAGGAGGATTTTCCAACGTACATTTGTCTCATAAGAAGCATAACCACAAGTTTACCCAAATTACAAAGGCAACATCATCATCACATATCCACTAATATAATCATTTGAATATAATGCTCAAAGGGAAAATACATATGTCAAAAATCAAAAGCTCCAGAAGACCACTGCACGCTCCAAGCTCAACGTTGCTGCAACCTAACGCCACTTGCACGCATCTATCATGCATAAGCTTATAGAAAGCTTAGAGGGTGGTGTAAGTGTGTGAGCAGAATATGCGTGCTCAGAATGTAGTATCAAAGTAAACGAAAATACTAGTTAGTCCACGAACCATACAATATCAGAGTAAGTAGAAATACTGACAAGTCCATAAAATATCATCAACCTCATGTAGGATACGGGATGAAAAGACACGGTAAGCCAATGTCATATACTAAGAAAGTAATGTAAGTCAGCTATGTAATGCGGAAACATAATGATCCAAATATCAAATACCAAGGATGCAATACAATATGCAATTCAGAAGAGCTACAAATACCATCAACCTCATCTGGGTCATATAAATGCAAAAACATAGCAACCCAAAATGCCATATGCCGCAGATGTAATGCAATATGTGGTATGTGGTGCATATAAAATGACCAAGCTACAGTGTGAAGTCGGGATGATAGTACGTGGTATCGCAGGCTATGGGGTTTATCACAAAGGACATCTATCCAAACCAGTCCCATACCTAAATTTGGATAAATAGGCACAATGTGATAAACTCCTGATCTCAGGTTAGTCGCGCGCTCTAACCGAAATCCTAGCCATTGCGAAGGTACACACGATGACTTGATTGCGTACCACCAGCCCGAGTGGATAGTGAGTATAATGCTGAGTATGCAACTCCTGCTCCACAAATCAGTACTGTACATCTCTGGGATCATCACCGGGGTCTAGTACACTCTACACCAGCTTCCCGCCCCATCAAGAGTACAACTGGGTAAGTGGAAGAGACCTCACTATCCGCCTACCAATATCGGCCCGGCTCATCGATAGTGGACCCATTTACGAGCTGGTCAAACTCAACTTAGCATTGCCTACTCCCTCAGGAGGGTAAGGCCACACTCCCTCCCAATTGACCATGACATAGTGGGAGACGCGGCCTCTTGGTATTTAGCACTTAGGCGCTCATGTATCCACTTGGTCTCGATGTTGGGGCGTCCTCTAGTACCAAGAGGGTTTAAGAATTTTCACCCAGGGCCATCTATGGAGACCCGATGCTAGTAACAGATTTTCAGTGTCCCATCTGGCCATCCACGACATGACTGTAGAGGCTACGGCCTTGATGTCGCTAGGGCGTACAATAATCACTATCACACAATGCGAGATGCATGAGTCACGCAGTTTAATCATGCATCAATCCCGCGCATACCGTGCGCTCATGTGGGATAACTCCGCCTATCAGGGAGTCCCATAAACCACCTGCACTATGGCATATGCAATGGTCAATCACATCTCATAACAAGCATGCAGATGATGCATATGGGTATGTATCATGATGTTATGCTGTCACATACTCATAATTGGAATCAATAACCGGCCTTAAAAATCGGCATTGACAATTGGCCTCGACAATGTGGACATTTAACCAACATTGCCCCTAAGGAGTGGCCCACATAGAGCCTAACGTATAGTGGACCCATGGCCTCATAAAGGGCCTAATATAAACACCATGGGCCCCACTCAAGGGCTTAATACACATCATGATGGACCTCTCCCATGGGCCTAATATACATCACAATGGACTCCATCGCCTGGCCCTCAAATGCATCGCAATGGGCCTCATCACATAGGCCTAATATATATCACAATGAGCCTTCAACACGGGCTGAATACACATCACAATGGGCCTTAAATACGGGCCACATATACATCACATTGGGTCTCGTTAATTGGCCTCGACAATCAGAATCGGCCTTGGTGGTCGGCCTTGACAATCGAAATCGGCCTCAACAATCGAAATTGGCCTCGACAATCGGAATCGGCCTCGATAATCGACCTCAACAATCAGAATCGGCCTCGACAATCGGAATCGACCTCGACAATCGGCCTCGACAATTGGAATCGGCCTTGACAATCGGAATCAGCCTCGACAATCGGAAATGGCCTTGACAATTAGAATCGGCCTCGACATCGGCCTTGACAATCGGAATTGGCCTCGACAATCAAAATCGGCCTCGATAATCAGAATCAGCCTCGACAATCGGAATCGGCCTCGCCAATTGGAATTAGCCTTGATAATCGGAATCAGCCTCGGCAATCGGAATCGGCATCGACAATCAGAATCGGCCTCGACAATCAGCCTTGACAATCGGAATCGGTAATCGCTGTCAATGCAAGTCGGGGTCCATAGATGGACGACCTATGATGGATTAAGCAATATCAATGGGGCCCAAGCATTTGGGTTAACCCATTAGAGAACGATGAGAATGGGCCTATCCAGGCTTAAGGGAAGGTCATTATATGGACATTTAACCATCACTGCCCATTAATGTGGACATTCAACCAACATTGCTCCCAAGGAGTGGCCCACATAGGGCCAAACATACAGTGGGCCCACGACCTCACACAAGGGGCTAATATACATCATCATGGGCCTCAATTACATCAAATGGGCCGAATCAAATGGGCCCAAACCAACACACCATTCATCTATTGTTAGAGATCATTTTAGAGCATTATTCAAAAAAAGAATCATATCCAAAGGATCATCTGTGCCATACCACAAATAATAGTGGTGATGAGATTCCCACTGTTAAATTCCAGTGGGCCCCACCATAGTATTTATTCCCCATCTAGTCTGTTCATAAGATCACAAGGACCTGGAAAGGGAGGAAAAACAAATATTATATTGATTCAAAACTTCTCTAACCCAGAAGGGGTTTCAATGGTAGACGTTTAACTCCACTGTTTCTTCGGTGTGGTCCACATGATACTAGATCTGCCTTATTTTTTATTATCTTTATTTATTTATATTTATTATTTTTTTCCAAGCCTAATGACTGGCTCACCAAAAGGGTGGACGGTTTGGATGAACCACATCCATCAGTGGGTAGGACCCACCGTCCAGCTATCTGGACGGTGAGGCCAAGATCTATACATCACGGTGGTCCCCACGAAATCGGATGGATGGATGGATGGACGGTCCTGCATACATGCAGCAAGGTGGGCTCCCATGTGGATGTGGCCCCACCGCAACATACATACACACACACACACATCTGGTGGGTCCCATGTGGGGCCCACCATAATAGATCATATTATATATATATATTATACATTATATCATATATGTCTAGATTCATTCTAGTGTCCAGAGAGTTTGGACGCGGGATAGTTGGGTCCCACGGTCAGCAAGGTGGGTCCACATGGTGTGGCCCACCAGAAATTCTGATGTTGTGTATTGCCTGGACGGTACACGCGCAACACGTATAAATGGTGGGGTCCACACCAGTGGGCCACTCCACTGATCAAGTTGATATATGTATTTTTCCTTAATCCAGGGCAGCGGGTCGGGCCCTCAACAAATGGATAGTCTAGATCAAGTGGGCTTCAATCCATCACAAAAGAGTGAGAAAAAGAGATGGGGAGAGAGAAGTGTGAAAGGGGAGGGACCTCGCCACTAATGGGCCCTCCCTTATACAATGCATACATCATGTGGGTCCCATAATAAGTGGGCCTTAAAGTTCAAAATCAATGGTGGATCACCCACATTTGGCCTCCTTCTTTAGCTCCTTGGACTCCCATGCTCCTTGCCTTCAATTTTGATGGAGGTTGATGAAGAATGAATAGTTGAGATGGGAGATGAGAGGGTGGGAAAGTGGGCCACACTTGTTGTTTTGGGAAGGCTTGGAGATCTTGGACGTTTGGGTATTTCTCTTAGGGTTGGAGAGTGAAGATAGAAATGAGAGAGAGAGAGAGAGAGAGAGAGAGAGAGAGAGAGAAATGATGAATGAAAAGGGATGGATGGAATGGTTGTTATAAGGGATGGGAATGGGAAAGTATGGCTCGGGTTGAAATTTGTGTAAAGGAGGTATGGTTGGGGAGAGAGAGAGAGTTAACTTGTAAGGAGGGTGAGGTAGCATGGGGTATGGGTGATGTACTTGATTGATTGATTGATTGAACATGTTGTAGAGATTCTCTTGGAATTCGCAACGCGCGACATTTCTTCGGAATGAACGCGGACCCACATCTTCTGGCCCGGGTATCACCTCGGCCTACGAGATGCGGTCTCGGAATCGTAGCGACGGCGCGGTCGCAAGGATACAAGTCTTGGGTCGAGTCGATTCAGATTAACAAGATGTGACTCAGGATTGCATGCAAACTCGATAACAGATCGCGGGTTGCTGAAATTCGACCGGGAGGACCGTGGAAGCCTACGAAATGGTACGGTCTAGGATACGGGTCTCACAACATGGATGGTTCGGTTTAGACGCCCATGAGATGTGTGTAAAGGTGCGCACATGCGTAGGTACACAAGTGAGCATGACTCTATATGCCAAATGCTCAACTGCATACCAGTTCGCACGGAACTTGTGCAAACATTTTTGAGAACTCATTATACGTGATATGACTCCACAATCTGAACAGTCCACGTGAAGCAACACCTCATGAAACCCCTAGAGCCCAATTTTTACTTAGAAGAGGTCTATTTAGTCCCAGTGAACTTCAGAAATGGAATGGTCGAAGGAAATACCACATGAAATATTTTAGAAGTAAACAAGTTTGTTTAGCTAATTACAGCCTTCCTGACATGACTATGAAAGAAAACTAACAAAAAGGTTTACACCCTTCAAAACATAACAGACTAAAATTTTCAGGATGGACTTAGAAATGCAAGCATCATCAACTGGAAGGTTAAGAATCAAGAGACAATCTTTATATGATCTTCGGACATGAAATCTTGGATAGACCATCATACCTTTCAAGTCAGGCTTCCTTTCAACTTTTGTCTTGTTCAACCAATTCACTATCTCATTTAGGCACTTCTCTAGTCTCACGGTGCAGACCTATACACAAGCATCACAACCGGTTAGAATTAAAAGGCCCTATCTCTTCACACAATGAATTTTTGCTCAGTATGCAAAAAGAAGCAAGCTGCACAATGCAAAATCATTCATGCTAATGGAATCTCAAAGGATTGATACGATAACTACTGATATGATCTAATTCATAAGTTTTTACATAATAGCTTATGTCAGATTACAGGTAGAGTCAGGAGGACCTGTTGAGAAATTTTTTGAGAAAATGAAGTGGTGATTAGACAATTCTGACTGTGAAAACATTTCCTTGCAGGAAATTTTCAGAACAAATCCAACAGTTAGAGAAATAACCGAGGTCGCCTGTACTAACTCTGGGCATATCAAGCTTTTCTCGCCAACCTCTTCCCAGCAATGCGGTGCTCTACACGGACGCTTATACAGTACCTCGTAAAGGGCCATGCCAATACTCGCTTGGAAGCTGTTGTTATAGGCAAACTCGGCATAAGGAAGACAGTCATCCCAACTATCCTTGAGATCGAGCACACAAGCTCGCTGCATATCCTCTAACACCTAGTTTACCCGTTCCATCTGCCCATCAATCTGTGGGTGGAACGCAGTACTGAACTTCAACTTCAAACCCATTGCTTCCTGGATATGGGTCCAGAAGATAGATGTGAATCGCGTGTCTCGGTCCGATAAGATCTCCAGAGGAACTCCATGTAGACGCACAATCGCCTTGATGTACAACCTGGTCAACTCGTCTGCGGAGTTCGAAACTCTAATAGGGAGGAAATGGGCTGACTTTGTCAATCGGTCCACAATCACCCAAATGGAATCATGTCCCTTCCTCGTCTTTGGCAGCCCTGAGATGAAATGAAATGCCACTTCCATTTAGCTATAGGCATAAATTAAAGCAGTCTAGGAGGTCGGCGATGTTCGGCCTTGACCTGCTGGCACATGAGACAACGTGATATGTACTCTGCTATGTGGGCCTTCATGTTGTCCCACTAGTACGACCTCTTCATATCTCGATACATCTTCGTACTACCAGGATGCATCGCCATCCTCGAATTGTGAGCAGCTTCGAGTACATCCCTTCTCAAGTCATGAAGATTTGGCACGGATAGGCGGCCATGATAACGTAAACCCCCATCCATACCAACTCTCCACTCAGAGTCTGCATCATCACTAGCTCGTTTCTTCAACTCTAACAACCCTTCATCTTCCACCTGAGCCACGATGATTCAGTCATCAATCAGTGGCTGTACACGCATATGTGCGATGCTCTCGAACGACTCCTTGACTATAAGTTTCTGCTCAAAGTCTCGCACAAACTTTATTATGTCCCACTCTGCTATCATCAGTGGAGCCACAAATGCTATCGTCTTCTTATGGCTCAACGCATCTGCCACAAGGTTAGCCTTACCAGGATGGTAGGAGACCTCGAACTTGAAGTCCTTCAGGGTCTTCATCCATCATCGCTGCCTCATATTTAAGTCCCTCTGAGTGAATATGTACCTAAGGTTCTTATGGTGGCAAAAAAGCTCAAACTCCTCTCCATAGAGGTAATGTCTCTAGAGCTTCAATGCAAAGATGACAGCTGCTAACTCCAAGTCATGCGTAGGGTAATTTTTCTCTTGTTTCCTTAACTGCCGCGATGCATAGGCAATCACCCCATCCTTCTGTATAAGGACACAACCCAAACCAACACCAGACGCGTTGGTGTATATCGTATACTTGACCCCTTGCTCTGAAAATACTAGCATAGGGGCGACGTCAACCTGTCCTTCAGCTCCTTAAAAGCTGTCTCTGCCTTCTCATTCCAGGCGAACTTGAGATCTTTTTAAGTTAGCTGAGACAACGATCTGGCTATCTTGGAAAAATCCCTAATGAATCGATAGTAGTAGCCTGCTAGGCTAAGAAAACTCCTTACTTCGGTAACCGAACTGGGCTGTTCCCAGTCCTGAATTACGGTTACCTTTGCAAGGTTCACAACTATCCCTTCCTTGGACACCATATGTCCCAGGAACTTCACTTCTTCTTTTCAGAAGTTGCACTTCTTGTACTGCGCAAACAACTGGTTCTTTCTAAGCGTATCGAAGACGGCTGGTAGGTGCTCCTCATGATCTTCTCGACTCTTGGAGTATATCAAGATGTCATCAATAAATACGATGACGAATCGGAATAGATACGGCCGGAACACCTTGTTCATCAAGTCCATGAACACGGTCGGTGCGTTTGTGAGTCCAAATGATATCACTAGAAACTCATAGTGCCTAAAACTGGTCCTAAAAGTTGTCTTCTGCACGTCCTCATCCCTGACGCGCAACTGGTGGTACCCTAACTATAAGTTAATCTTTGTGAAATATTGCATCCCCTTCAACTGATCAAACAGATCATCTATCTTGGGTAAATAGTACTTGTTCTTCACTGTCACTTGGTTCAACCTGTGGTAATCAATACACAACCGCAGTGATCCATCCTTCTTCTTTACAAATAACATAGGGCTCCCCAAGGAGACACTTGGTCGTATAAAGCCTGTATCCAACAAATTATCGATTTGTTTCCTGAGTTCCTCCATCTCACACGGAGGCATGCGATACGTGGGTAATAAAATGGGTGTCACACCAGGCACAAGATCAATGGTAAAATCGATCTCGCGCTGAGGAGGTAATCTAGGAATCGTCCTGAACACATCTTGAAAATCCTAAACTACTGGTGTGTTTCCCAATGTCGGATCATCAACCTGCTACATTACTAAGCCTATTAAGGCTATACATAGAAACAAGCAAATAAGCAACCAAACAAACTAAAAGACGACTACATGTACGACTAGTCGTCAAACTCTGGTGATAGTGGAGGTGCACCCTTGTCCTACAGACAACATAGGATGACCCTCAAGGTGCGAGATACCTTCTTAAATTTCCGTTTCAAGAAGGCCTTGGCCTCTTCAAGCTTGGTTCAGGTCTGTCCAAGTTTGGCCCAGACTTGCCCGACCTCCTGTCGCAGGGCGGCTTGGCTCTCCTCGATTTGAGCCCAGTGGGCTTCTGTAGCAGCCGATCCATATCAGGCACCTGTGTGGTAGGAGGAGGTGCCTCATCCGGCTCTTGTGCCTCCTCTACTTCTTCCTGGTCTCCCTCTTCACCACTGTTCTCATCTTCACTGCCTTCCTCACCACTTCCTTCTTCTTCATCGCCATTGTGTTCCTTACCTTCGCTCTCCTCGATCTCGTCACTTTCCTCTTCGACATCAACACTCTCCTCTTCTGTATCATCACTCTGTTCCCTAAGGCAGGCTCAGCGTTGCCTTTTGCCAATACCCATATAGTCAAGTGTGCTTGCACTGATAATATGGATTGGGGCGATGTCATCAATATGAAGTCGGAAGCTGTAACGACGGGCAATCTTGCAAATCAGTCAGCTGAATGGCAGCGTGGTGCTTTCCCTATTGGACCTCACCGCTTTGATTATCTGCGTCAGGACGAGAATGGGAAAACATACTTTGTCTCATTTCCCAACTCGATATAAAAAGTCCACCATGAACCTCGAGCACTCGATGTGGCTACTCGACCGGAGATACACGTTATACGTGCATATGTTGTGGAGCAGACGTAAGTCATTTGTCATTTTGGTTGAAGCGAGGCCAGTCCCCCACCTCCACTACTCGAGCTAGCCATATAGGAATCACATGCAGAGTCTCTTCTTCCGCTTACTAGCGCAATTCTTCTCGCTAGCATGCACCGATCCATTCTCAACATTCGTGACACGAGCAATATCATCCACACCAATCGTAATCTCCTGCCTACCTAGAGGAATGGTAAATTGGAGGGGCTCATATATAAGATTTCAAATGAGGGCATAAAAAGTGCTCATAGTGTTTTCGCTTGCAGGCTCCTTTCCCTCAAATATGGGCCCCCACCCATTGTCCAAAAGGAAGTCAATTATTGGATACGTCTCAAACATCTTCTCATCGACGTGTGCTTCAAACATGACCTTGTGGTTGCGGAACTTATCGAGACCGATGTTCGGTAATAGGATCTCTCCAACGGAATCCGAGGATCGAGGTCCCGCTTGGACCTCCGTTCTTGCCCGACACTAGTACTTACTTCGGCGTCCGTCCTCCTCGTAGGATGATGCGGCTTAGCCTGGCCTCATCCGGGGCCGCTCTTTTCCTCTTCATAAGAGACAAGAGCATAGAGATGGAGAAGATGGCGGTGACCACTTCAAAAAAGCCATTGAGAATAGGATGGGTTGGTGGGCCTTGGAGTTGTGAAGCACACAAGTGGGTTTGTGTACTCAAATGGGAAGAAAAGAGGGAGATGGTGTGAAAAATGAAGGAAAAGGTGGTGTTTGGAAGATATAGAAGAAGATTTGAGAGGGATTGAAAGAGTTAGTGGGGTTTGAATCACTTGCAAAGAGAAATATGGAGGTAGTGATGAGGAAAGAAGAAGATTTGAAGCTTTGAAGATGGATTTGTGCAATGGGTTAGAGGGGAAGAGAGATTTGGGAGAGAAATGGGAGTGGACGGGGGTTGGGATTTTGTAAAAATACCCTAAAATGAGTTTTTAGAGGGAGGAGAGGGGCCCCACACATGCGAAAAGGGCCCCACGGTCGGTCGATTGGCAGGGCCCCGCCGGGCAGGTGGAGGCTCCACTCGAGCTCTGTCTAGTCGGGCAGGGCCTCGCCAATCTGGCGAAGGCTCCACTCGGGATCTATCTGGCCAGTGGTGCCTCTGCACGAGGGCGGTGTCCACCCCCCCGAGGTACCAAAAATGTGTGGGACCCACCTCGGATCCCATCATAAGTTGCGGTATGGCCCCCCGGCACCTGTTCGGTGCACGTCCGCACACCAACTTGCGAGTATTCACACCTTTGGCGTATTTTACATGTGGGATTGGCTGAATTGATGTCCATACTCATCAATTGACAGACTAGAGGGAGATTAGGATCGTTTTACGTGATCAAAGGTGCTTACGGGGTGAATTACGGTAGTTAGTTTTGGTCGAATCCAACGGCCAACAAAATTGGAAATCCTATAACCGTTTCTACATTTTATAGCACCCTCCTAAGTCAAAGTATGTCAGTGGGCATCGTGTGACCATAACCTAGGTCCAGTTTAATCCAAATCATGCTCTGATACCAACTTGTAACGCCCTGAAATTTGGGGGTCGAGCAGGAGCCCAACTGCCAAGTCTTAGCACATCACTTATGCAACATAGATAATGATGATTAAATGTTGTCTATATTAGTGCCTTAAACATGAGTGAGATTATGCCAAACAACATATCATACTCTAGAGACAGTTAAATTTTACAAGTGAAAAACTGTGATAGATATATAAAGTACATAGATGTGTTTCCCAACCCATCGATCAGAGCGGTCTACGTAAACCCTCCTAATAACTGCATATATGAGAACTCTTCATCGTCGTAGAAGTTTGGCTCGGCCTTATACATCGCGCCAGAATCTGCATCTAAGACAGAGTCTGGTTGATGTTTAAAACACCGTCCCAAAACATGGGAGTGAGTGATCAACTCAATGGAGCTATAAAGCAAAGGTTAACATGTTATCAATTCAATTAAGCGGTAATGATAAAGCAATACAATCAAACATCCCTAATACTCTGGTTAATGCAAATACGATATGTATTAATGATGCATGCCCTCGCCTGCACTCCCTCTGTGATCTTTCTCTTACAGTCGTGCCATGCACCCCTTCCTCCGTGCTCAACACCAACGCCAAAGGCACATGCAATGTGGTGCATGAGCGTGATTACTAAGTTCTTATTAGACCTTTTCATACAACAGGATTAGGAAGCTAAGGTACCTCCCTTATATCATTTCCCAAATAATGATCCATCTTAGGGTCGTCAGTCCTAGCTAGTCTCATACGATGTTACGGTTCCAGGTTGCTACAAAGGGCTCGTCACCTCAATGCAGGCCTAGCTTATACTCTAGTTGCTACGGAAAGGCTCGTCACCTCAGCGCAGTTTCAGAGTATGCTCAAGGTCACTACGAATGGCTCGTCACCTAGTCATAGGCCGACAACTCGAATACAGTGCCCCATACCACCGTATTTGGCTCATGAGCTTAGGTTGCTCACTGGTCACTACGGTGGGCTCGTCACCCCGGCATAGGCAGACAACTCGACCACGGTGTCCCATACCACCATGTCCGGCTCATGAGTCTTAGCGAATCGAGGTACCAAGGTTAAACGGGTTTGCACTGGTAAGTTGGTACCTTAGATTCAAACAGTAGCGTCCATACATGGTGAACATACATCGGGTCAACCGGGTTGCTTGACTAGCTCGAATGGTACGAGCATACGTTGAGCCGATCGACATGGAGCATGTAAGCACTCCGTGTGGCCTAACCACTGTTGACAAGCAACGTATGACTCGGATTCATCGGGCGTGTCTGTCGTGGTTAAGCAGTTCAACCACCGTTCACAGACATTTACCGATTTCCTGGGCTACATGGTAGTCCCAATCACATTCCAAACCATAGCATTCGCATCTAGTAATCCAAAACAGCATGTGACAATTGAAATCAGATATAAATTTTACATGAGCAATTTAACAAACACATACTACACATATTATTACACATAAACATTTCATCCATACAACACATAGTAGTAGGATAGGTTATATAAAGGATACTATAACCATAGTTAAGGGAATTGAGAATCTTATCTCAACACCCTCATTACATGCATTTAAACAAGCATTTTGACATTCAGGTATTTTATCAAACACTTAGGCTACACATATCATATACATGTAGTAAGGTAGTTATAACAGGTACTATAGTAAATCCCTTTACAAGGGTTCACCATACGTATAACAATCATGAATTCTCGGTCAATAAACATGACAAGCATAAATCACAATTTCATACCCATACAAACATTTTAACAAACACATGAAATGCATTATAAAGCAACATAGTTTATATATGTACATAATACACGGAAACCCTCGTATCTAAGCACATGTGATAGCAATCAAGCCAGTCATAAATCATTACTAACATTGAAAGCCTTGAAAACCATAACCTAAATATTTATAGTCCGTACCTTTCACCGATAAACAAGTATCGAATTCAGTTTGTACATCAAGTCTTTGTCTACGGCACGACGACCACCTATAACATGAAATAGGTTAGCTATTTCATCACTTACACTATTTGAAACCCTAAAACAGATTATGGTTAGGTTTTCTTACCTAAGAACGGAATCGGAATCGCCCGTATAGCGATACAAGAATGGTGGTTAAGCACGTGAAATGACAGGAATAAATCCCTACGACTATCACTCACTCTCTCTCACTTCTCCTCACTTTCTTCTTCTCTTTTCTCTCCTCTCTCTCTTAGAGTTTCCCAAATTCGTATGGAATGAGAAAGAAAGAGAAAGGGTTTAAGGCCCTTATATAGGCCCAGAACTGATGGGAATGGCCCCAGGGCCACGGTATACTTAGGTTATAGCCAAGAGGTAGCTGTTTCAGTCCAATGGAGCACTTCTGGTGGCCCCTTTTCTACGTGCAGTTGGACTTAAGCTCCCTAACATTGGACCTAGGTAGAGTTAAGGTTTCGGTCCGATTGGATTTACAGATCGACCATGGAGGACCAGTTTCAGTTCAATGGTCACTGGTGTTCGATCAGGGCCACAAGTACACTAACATGTGTTAAAAATTTCCCCTGATATGAGGGTGTAATTGGATTAGATTCTGACTGTCTGAAAGCTTAGATTTGGCCCACAAGCAAATGGCCCAAATCACTTAAATCTGAGTTCAATTTCTGAAGATATTCGCGTTTCTCACATACTTTGCTCCGGGCTCAAGTTGTTCTTTTCTGGATACTATTTGGACTTGATTTCTGAGATGGTTCTCAAGCCCAGTAAGGCAGTCATATTCATATAGTTTTATGGTCATCGAAATTTTGACTTGCAGTCCAGGTCCGATACGGAGTTTCAACCTGCTCTTGAGAGCAATTGAGTTTAGAGATTGATCCTAGATTTCAGGGTAATGTAGCGTTAATGATTCTACAAGTTTTGAGTCTTGTAGTTCGTATTTAAAGTAGTTCAAGCTAATTTCATAGCTAATCTAGTTTAACACTTAGTTAATTTCATCTAATTTCTAAAGGATTTGGTCCTGAGTGATTTCTGCTTGAGGTGGTACTCGGGTCTTTGTACGAATTTTTTCGAGACGTTACACCAATCCTATAGGATTTTAACATTCAGAGCATGGTTCGTTTGAACTGATGTGCTTAGGCATATCGCAACTGTTCATACTAGGCCAATTCATGCTTGCCACCCATTTCGGCCGAGTCTTCTTTGGCCACATATTGCTATTGCAAGTAGAACGAATTTACCTGGTGGGAATAATTCAAGTAGCAGTAACGTGTCCCCATGGTGGTTAAATGTTTCAGCTTTAGGAGTAGCTCTTCAAGCTGATTGTTTAATTTAGTCGAGGGGTTAGCGCCTATCACAAAGGAAGCATCAGTGACTAACTTGTTGGCATTGGATAACAAACTGAAGAAGGCATAATCTTTTAAACGGGATTCAAGAATTTCTTTCTGATTGAATTCAACACCTACAATGATAGGTAGGGGACTGAAAGCCATTGGAAAAGATTAAGATCGTGTAGAGTGATAATGAAGTAAGGGACAACAAGCCGTTTAAATAGTAGGTTGTTCGCTTGTACCCCAATTGCAGGGTTGCGATGTAGTAGTAATCTCGATGAGACCAAGGTCGAACCCATATGTACTAGATATGTGTAAATTTCTAAATTAATTAAGAATTAGAACTAGAAGCTAAACTAAATTCTGAAAATTGAAAGTAATTATTGTAGAGTGAAATTATCAATAAAAGAAATACTAGAGCGCCAAGGATCCACTTGTAGCCATCTTAATGCATCCTTACTTGATTCAATCAATACTCCAACTGGAATCGAAGTCATAATCTATTCATTTGGATGATAGAGTGGTTAAAACATCATACACAAATTCAAACAGATTCTTAACATTCATAACATTAGTTCCACATATAACCATCTTATTGCATTTATTGTAAAGGGTTAAAAGCATCTACCATGCTCGTAGTCAATGGTAGATCAAGGATTTCTACAGATTAAACAATCACAAATAGAGAAGAAAGCATTCATGGAGTTCCAAAGCATCTATCGTGCCAGGAGTTGATGATAAATCAAAGTAATAACCAAAAACTTCTTAAATTTAAACCATAAACTATGAAATATCTAACATGAAGTTAATGAACATGAATCAAAGAAATAAAGACAATAAAATAAACTATAAGCTTCACCTCTTGGATATAACTAAGAGATTAGACAACCAAAGACATGATTAAGCTAAAATTCTTAAAGAAAAACATGAAAAACTAACTAGAGAAGCAGAAAGAACTCCTTGGAAGTTGCTACACCCCTTGCGCTACTCCTCTAACCCTAATTCATGCTTAGAATACCTCAAAGAATCCCTTTAAATAGGCTTTGTTCGGCCAACTTAGCAAACCACCTTAAATTTACACACTGCACAGCTTCAATGTCACCATCGATAGGACTTCGATGTCATCGAAGGTGTGAAGTCCTGTTGGAATTGAATTCGAAAACTACATGCCCTTTCGCACTATGTAATTCTTCGATGTCATCGAAGGAGTCTTCGATGTCATCGTAAATTGCCAAAAAGTGTCCAGCAAGTTGAGTATGGAATTCTTGAAAATCTCAATGCCATTAAACTGGCTTCGATGACATCGAACTGCTCTTCGATTGAATCGAAGGGACTTCGATGAAATTGAGAATTGCTCCTTTATGTCCAACAACCAAACTTGAATTTCCTCTGAAATTTTGATATGATCGAGCCTCCTTCGATGACATTGAACACTTACTTTGATGACATCGAAGTGTGTTCGATGTTATCGAACTATCAAGTTCAGTAGCTCATGAATTTTGCACTTTGCAAACTTGATTATCTTTCTTCTTCACTTAGTTTTCTTGGATCTTAAAGTCTTAAAATCTTCAATCTTGGTCACTAAAGATCCATCATTGCCTTGGTAATTCTTGAGCATCAATTTCTATACTTTTATATTCTTTTTACCTTAAGCTCTCAATATCACATCGCAAGACAAAACATGCATAAAATAGATCGATTAAGCACTATCATGTTCATAAAACCAAGGTATAAATAGGAAAAATATGCAATATTTTACACTTAACATAGGCATTTAGTACCCACGATCTAAAAGAGACATGGAGTTCGTGATCAGGGTCAAATATTGCATACCAGACCCCAGTAATTGCCTAATTTTACGTACATGATAAGGTTTAATGGAGTGTTTTAATCGTGTTTTTATTACAGGATGAAATCAGGAGCGTTAATTGGATATTGATGTTAAAAACATGGATTTGGCGCTCCAAAATTACCAGAGCACGGGATGGACTCCAGAAAACCAATAGTGAAGATTTTACATGCCTGGGATCGGAGGAAAGCAAGCCAAAGGGGCCCGAAAAGGGTCCAGAATGCAAGATCACATGGTTCCCGTCATCCAATTGACTCGAAACTTTATACATAGGATTAGGGACGTAAATTAACCGTACATATTAAATTTCAACCATTGAGGATCTCGGGAAGTGGTCCAACGGATAAATCAGCCCTCAGAATCATGATTCTGGGCCTACCTGATATCTGGATATGCCCCAAATTTAGTCTCAACTGTTTAAATAAGATGATAAAAGAGATAGACGGAGTGGATGTCTCACATACATCATAGTGGACACCACGTGTACATGAGGGAGTGCACAGGCGGTGCACTCCCGCACCGCATCGGACCGCCCGGACGGTCAGCGCCAGCGCTGACCCGCGCGCACCTTCCCTCTCCGTTCCAGCATCCTGCGAAGCCGATCGGTGGATCGAGTTGTGGGTCCACGACGTCCAGCAAATCATCAATCTGATCCGTCCATTCGTTTCCTGGGTCAGCAACAACCCTTGCCTAGCTGACGAAATCGGAATAAACGAAATTTTCTGGGATCTCAACCGTTCAAATACAAACGGACGGTTTCACTAAAAGACAGGTGGGCCACATCAACGGACAACCAAAATCAGTCCCTCTTGACCGAAATTTCGACAGAAATACAATGGACGGAGTGGATTTTCGGTTTGATCAAAGTTATGGACCCCACCATCATCGCAGCTTTGCCGTCGATCCGTAGCTCACATGAAGCGGCCCGTGGCGATTTTTTGGTGGGCCCCACTCGTCAACCTTCCGGAAGATCTGATCCGTCCATCGTGTAGAGAGCGTTGAGAACTACAAAACCAAGTTGACATTTCTTTCCCATGCGTACACACGTGCGTGATAAAGAGGCCACAAAAGGGCTGCCCGGTGACGTTCAAAACTGTTTTTGTTGCGATTTCTTCTCTGGGCCGCGTTATTGGACGTTCAAAATCACCCATTCTTGACTGAAATTTCGTCCTGAATCCAATGGAAGGGGTGGATTTTCCGAGAAAAACACCTCTAAAACTCGAGTCCTTCACGACTCACATCGACCCTGTACCATCCAAATGACTATAAAAGGGGAGTTTTGGACGTGGGAAAGGCATTCAGAACTAGGAAATTCGAGATCCAGAGCCAGGAAGAGAAGAAAGAGAAGGAAGAAGAGAGAGAGATCGATTGGTTTGGTGTTTAATTTTTATGAATTTTATTTAATATTTTTGATGGATTTTATGGGTCACTAATCTCTCCGCTAGGGCTGAGATGAAGCCCTTAATTTGATTAGCTCTTGTATTGATTGATTTACTTTGAATATTAATTAATTTGTTTCTTTCTCTAAGTGGGCTTGATTTGTTTAAATTCTATATTTCTCCATCTATGAACTTGATCAAAGTATATAGATGGATGTTGTTTGGATGCTTATTATAGGTGCTTGTGTCTGATCAAGAACAAGTTTCCTATAGAGGAAGAAACAGGATGCTTTAATGAACTGTACATCCCTTATGCCCGAACAAGGATATGGGATATGTCATTCATGGCATTGCTTAAAGGAATTAGACATTCTGTATGCCCGATTAAGGACACAGATTGTGCTTTCTCTATATAAGCGGTATCAATCTAAATCAAGGTGAATCAACAGACAAAACAAGGGTTAGGATAATTAGGGGTGGATTCGAAAGTCCTAGTGCTCTCTCTCGATTGAATTCGTACCTCATCGTAATGGATTAATGTCATCTTCCCTGTTCTTAATTGTTTTTTCCCTAGATTTGTGCTTAGTAGTTTATTCCATTATTTGTTGGATTAGTTAAGGAGAGTCATAGATTTGAATTGTGACAACCAGTCCTCGTGGGAACGATCTCGTAATACGTACCGTGTCTGCATCTGATTCGTATACTTGCGAGTTTAAATATCATTTAAATTGTGTTGGTTTAAATAAAACATTAGTTCGCTGCATGTTCTTTTTCGTTAGGAGCATGAGATGGTTAATTTCAAAATGATACATGATCTACCAAATTCTCAGGCAACAATTGATCACACGCAACAAAAGTTAGGAAAATAAGAACGGCTCAATGGCCGCATATATTAAAGGGCAATGATATGGTTACAGGTTAGAATTGAGAAGATAAAAGACGCTATAGTGTCAGTTTTATGGCACTCAACTGACCCCTTGTTGTTTGTAACGTGGACTTCTTCCTGGCTGTTGATCGAGAAAGTCAGTCGATATCTGATGTTTAAGAAAGAACAGCTGATGCCAACCAAATGACTTTCTTCTTGTACTGAAGATGTTCTTTGTGTTACTTTGCAAATTTCTGCCTCAATGCGATTAATTCTGTCTCTAGAGTTATGATTCAGACCTCAAGACTATCTAGTTTTTCTTAAGACGCCATCAGCTTGGCATGTTCAGTCTCAAGCTCCTGAGCAATGACATCTGTAGGAGTTCTCTTGGACTTAGCCGCTGTTCACAACCCCAAGTGTAGGGTCGTGATGTAGTAATAATCTCGGTAAGACCGAGGTCGAATCCACAAGGATTGATCTCGTGCGTTTCTGAAATTAACTAGAAGTAGAACTAGAAGAAGATGTAAAACTAATTCTAAAGTGATTGAGAGAGTAATTGTGAACTAAGTAATTAAAACTAAGAATTTAGAGGTGGGAACTAGGGTGTCAAGGATCCACTTGTAGTGATCAGGGAGCCCTCTTGCTTGATTCAAGTAACATAATTAGAACTGGAGTCCTATCCTATCCAATAGGAAAATACATCAATAAAACTAAATCTGAACTTCCGATGATCTAATTCTCAATGAAGGAGAATTATGATAATTGGCAGGGATTCCATCACCAAACCATGCCCAGGAGACAATGGCAAACAACAGGATTTACCAATCCCATAATCTCGAAGCGGGAGAATTATGAAGATTAGGAAGGATTTCATCACCCTACCATGCCTAAGGGACGATGGTGAACAAAAGGACTTACTAATTTCACAATCTCAAATCTGGAAAAAAAGATACTCAAAGTTATTGCAGATCTACTATAATTTGAGTCACAATAAACCATTAAAACTGAAAGTATTCCTTAAATATCAAATTAAAATCCATGAAGTTCAACATAAACATGAATCAAAGCAATAGAAACATCTCATCATGCTATAATCTTCACCTCTTAGCCCCAGTTAAGAGGTTTAGCCAACCATAGACATGATTGGATCTAAAATCCTAGAAGAAAGCATGAAAATAACTAAGGAAGAAGAAAAAAAACTCTTGGTGACGGCTTCTCCACCCTTTTGCTCCACTCCTTAAACCCTAGAAGATGCAACCCTACTTATAGTTATGGAACTCCAACTTCGCACCTAGTTGGAAAACTCTAGAAACTGCCTCAAATTTACACATTTTGCTAAAATAAACTTCACTCTGCGTAGTTTGCTAAAATAGACTTCACTCTGTGTAATTTCACAAAATGACTCAGAGTTTCAAAATATGTTTTTATAGGACGATTTCATGATTCCTTTTCTTTACTTTAAATCTTTGATTCTCTTCATTTCTCACTTAATTTTTTTAGATCTTTGGCATGTGAATTCTTCAATCTTGGTTTCCTAAAATCCATCCCTTGCTTTGATGATTCTTGAGCATCAAATCCATACTTTAGCACCCTTTTCAATTCAAGCTCTTAAATTCACCTTGCAACACAAACTCGAGTATAATAGAATATTGAACATTATCATGTTCATAAAACTAAGATATAAATGAGGGATAATATGCAATATTTGACCCTCAACACAGTCCCCAACTAGCATTTTGCTAGTCCCGAGCAAAGTATGCGAAAAATATTTCTATAAGCTCAAGTGATTTTTTTTTTTTTTAAACAATCCAAATAATAGAATTCTAAAATACATCAATGTTGTGTATTACCTTCTCTTAAACTCTAGCACTAGGTAAGTTTCATAATCAAGTTCAAAACATTAATCCTCCAATTAGAACAATTCCAAACATTGAGTTCCATGGGTGTATAATGAAGTCTAGACTTATCACAATCAAAGGTTCAATTCGTCAGTTTCATGATAACATTGATAATTTAAAGAGCATTCAAGACAACCAAATCCTAAACTGAAACTTGCTTTACACTTCATCTTTTAGGTCCCTCTTTTATTTCTCCAACTTTTGATTTTTCCATCGATGGCTTTCACGCTATGTTACCTTTTTAAAGATCTTTAATAGGTAGCCCTTTTCGATAACAACTGTTTTTTTAGTTGGGTATTTTCTTTTTCTTTCTTTTCAATTATTCCCATTGAACATGATGGAAAAATTCCCCAGGTTGGTTCCTTCCATGTTTAATAATCATCAAGTTAACAATTCAATATCAAACTGACACTTTAATGTGTAAGCTGGACGTGACATGTGAAATCATGACTCAATCAATGTTTAAAACTTCTAATTGAAGATCAATGACTTAACTCAATTTTGAGATCTCCCAAGTGACTAAAATCCAAGAGACATAAGGCATCAATATTAAGTATCCTGTAATTCTAATTCATGGATTAACTTCGGGATCACTTAAATTTGTAAAAATTTCAGAAAATTTTCTCAATTTTTCACAATTTCGCCCAAAGACTAAGAAAACAACTAATTAGCCTGCCTAATCCACACCCCCAACCTAAAATCTACATTGTCCTCAATGGAAAAGGGATAAGCATTCAATGCAAATGAGGCAACGAAAATAAAGGAGAAGCGAGGGAAAGGTAGTACCTAAAGAAGGAATTTTGAGGCTTTTTCATAATGATCTTAATGTGAAGATGGGTTAGCACAAGAATTTAAACCAATAAAAAGAAAACTATCCTAAACAACAAAAAGCAAACTATCCTAAACAACGAAAAGTAAACTATTTTAATCTTAAAGTATATTAAAGCAATAATCCTAAACTAGGAAAGTAGGAGAAAGCTACTCAGTCATGCCACAAGGTTCCTCCTCCGGCCGGTATCTTGATAAATTCCTCCGTAGGTTTCTTAACAAGATCATCGAAAAGCCCTTTTTATAACAGACTTGGATGCCCTGGAGCATGATTTTCTAGAGAAATTTATGGGCCTTAGCAAAAAATCATCGATGAATCGCCTGAGGTATCCAAAGTATATATGATTCACCTGTGATAGACGAATTTTCAAAGTTAAAGTAATATGGTAAATTAAAGACTACAAGTAATTAAGTGAAATTTAGAAAAATTGTCAGTAGGTGATGTAGCCTCAATACATTCTGAAGTTTTAGACTTATATTCAATTTTCACCTCCTTTTCCTTTGATGGTAAACATTCAAGATCTGTGGAAGGAGGTTCTTCAGAATAAGGATTCTCTTGGTTAGTATCAACTACCGAGGTATTGTCTAACAAGGCATTCACCATATTTTGTATCATGGGATCATTTGAATCTTCAAAGTGTACCAAGAAATCTTCTAGAGAGTCGAAACATTCAGTTGAAAGGAGTACATTCACCATATCGAGATCTGTGATGATATGCCCAATAACTCCTTTATCTTTTTCGAGAGTAGAAATGAGCATACTCTCCTGTTTTTTCTCAAGGTGGGATGAAATCACCACCGGGTATGTCTCTTCTTGACCTAAATAAACATGTTCAAGATCAGCAAGTAAAGGTTTTGGGTCAAGCTTCGGTATCTTAAAACTAGACGATAGAGGCATTACATTAGTTTAGGGTAAATCTTCAAATTATAGCCTCTACTAGTTAACTTCAAGTACCGGTGCAGTTTCAAGCATGACATCCATCTCCCTAATCGTGTCATCGTCCAAATCAGGGGAGTGGGCCAAACACATCTTAAGAGGATCGGAGTATAGAGTTAGGAGCGCTCTATCTTTCACGAACGAGTCAATCATGTTAATGTCATGGGCCTCATCATCATCATCATCATCTGCCTGTTTGCTCATATTGAAAAAGATATTAAGCTCCAATGTTATATTTCTGAAAGATAACCTCATAACTCTATTCCTGCAATTAATGATTGCACTTGATGTAGCAAGGAATAGGCAGCCAAGAATGACAGGAATCTGAGTGCTCATGTCCATGATGGGTTGAGTATCCAGGACAATAACGTCTACTGGTTAGTAGAATTTGTCAACTTGGACCAACATATCTTCAATGATCCCTCTCGATACATGAATCTATCGATTGGCAAGTTATAATGTGGTCCGGGTGGGTTTTAATTCACCTAGGCCTAGTTGTTCATAAACCGAGTAAGGAATCAGATTAACACTTGCCCCCAAGTCAAGAAGTGCATACTCGATTTGGTAGTTCCCAATTACACAAGTGATGGTTGGGCTACCGGGGTCTTTGTACTTTTGTGGCACATCTTACTTAAGGATGGCTCACTTTTTATGTCGGAAAAATTCTCTGTTGAATAGTTTGTCATCTCTTGGTACTTCATAGATCTTTCAGAAATTTGGCGTATGAAGAGATTTATTTAATGACATTCAGTAGAGGAATGTTGACCTTCACTTGTTTAAGCACCTCTAAAATATCCTAAGAGTTTAATAGAGGTTTTGGTGCAATCAACCGCTGAGGGAATGGAGTAATCAGCCTACCTTAAGGTTCCGATTCTAACCCATGTGGGGCAATGCTAGGTCTATCATCCGTGTCTTCTTTTGGGTCCTTAGAATTTTCAGTATTTATCGGAATAGATTTGTCAATTATTTTATCACTCCTAAGAGTAGTGATAGACTTAGATTGTTCTACATTGATTTGAAGAGCTTGGGTTAATAATTTCGTATTGTGGTTTAGGGTTGGGGAGAGGTTGGGCCGGAAAGATCCCTTTCTCCCCAATCGTAATTTTTGTCTCACACCCCTGTATGGCCTTTGAAAGGTCTTGAATTGCTTGCAATATACTCTGATTGAAAAGCTCTTGATTTTGAAGGTGTTTTAAGACCGGATCCTCCTAAAGGTTCCCTTGATTTAAGAATTGGTTAGGGAATCCTTAAGGAGTAGCAATTTGTCCATTCCTCCAGCTGGAGTTGTATGTATTTGAGGTGGGTCCATTGAAAGGTCTTTGGTAGTTGTTCACGACATTTGACTGCTCATTCAAAATTTCTTGGAAAGTAGGTATTGTTGGACAATTTTTATTTATATGTATGTTGCAAGCGTAAATACCGCAAACTACTTCCTTAGCCTTATCCTTCTGAAATTCCATGGCCTCGACTCTTCTTGTGAGATTGGCCACCCTTGCACTCAAGTCATCTTCTTCTTTTAAAGCATACATTCCTCCCCTTTCCTTTGATTGAGTAGGCTTAGAAGTGGTGGGTTTTGGAGAGATGTCCCATGATTATACGTTTTCAGCAAGTCTGTCTAAATAATCCCACATATCATTGACATCTTTATTCATGAATTCCCCATTGCACATCGTCTCGACCAATTGGAGCTTGGAAGATGTCAATCCATCGTAGAAGAACTATTTCAAAACCGTGTTGTAAGCATGAACTAACAAGATCCTTGAACCACTCCTAACATTGGAAGAATGTTTCATTTTCCTTTTGGGCGAAGTTCATGATTGACTTTCTGAGGATGTTCGTTTTAAGATATAGGAAAATTTTCTTAGTGAACTCCCTTGTCATGTCATTTCATCTACAAATTGATCATGGACGTAGGGAGTGCAACCATGTCTTAGCCTTTTCTTTTAAGGAGAAGGGAAAGAGTTTTCGCCTGACCGTGTCCTCAGACACATTAGGAAAGTATAGAGTGGTTATTATCCCATCAAACTCTTTCAAGTGTAGATATGGATTATTAGATTCAAGTCCATGGAATTTTGGAAGGAGTTGGATCACTCCTAGCTTGATATTCATATGTCCTACATTCTCTGAAAAAATCATGCAGGAAGGTGTGATCACCCCCGCCGGTTATAAATAATCTCATAGAGTACGAGGCGAGGGTGCATGATGCACCTCATTCTTATCCTGAGCTTCCTCAACTCGAAGTTGAGGTGGATTTGCAGCCATAACTTCTACTGACTCAGAGGATCTCAAGGGATGTCTAATCCTGTGATGGATAGACAATCCTTCAACTAGTCCTCCTTCACTCAAGAGACGTCGAGTGTTATCAACGACCCACTTGGGCATGAAACACTCATAACCCTCAATTTCTAATCTAACCTAGCCTAAGAAGAAAGAAAACTAAAGCAACAATAAATAGAGAGGAAATTAGAAAGAGGTTACCAAATTGGAGATTTCTATGTTAAGATCCTACAAAACAGAAAACTCAGTTAGTTTTTTAAAATAAATTAGAAAAAACCCTAACCTAAAAACAAAACAAAAAGTTAGTCCTAATTAGGAAAGTTTTTAAATCTAGAAATGGAAAAAAAAAAATTAGTTTCTAAAAACAAATTGGGAAAGTTTTTAAATCTAAAAATAGAAAGAAAAGTTAGTTTTAAAAAACAAATTAGGAAAGTTTCTAAATCTAGAAATAGAAAGAGAAGTTAGTTTCTAAAAATAAATTAGGAAAGTTTCTAAGTTTGGAATTAGAAAGAAGTTACCAACTTTGAAGTTTCTATTTTGGGATCCTGCAGAAGAAAAAGGAAAGTTTCTAAAAAATAAAAAATTATTTTCTAAAAATAAATTAGGAAAGTTTATATCCTAGAATTAGAAAGTAAATTAGTTTCTAAAAATAAAAAAGAAAGTTTCTAAACCTAGAAATAAAAAGCTAAGTTAGTTTCTAAAATAATTATGAAAAAACCCTAACATAAAAATAGAAATTTGAAAAATCCTAATCTTAACCTAATTCCAAAACTAATCAAATCTAGAAAACGCAACCATCAATCCCCAGCAACGGCGCCAAAAACGTGTTCACAACCCCAAGTGTAGGGTCGCGATGTAGTAATAATCTCGGTAAGACCAAGGTCGAATCCACAGGGACTGATCTTGTGCGTTTCTGAAATTAACTAGAAGTAGAACTAGAAGAAGATGTAAAATTAATTATGAAGTGATTGAGAGAGTAATTGTGAATTAAGTAATTAAAACTAAGAATTTAAAGGTGGGAACTAGGGTGCCAAGGATCCACTTGTAGTGATCAGGGAGCCCTCTTGCTTGATTCAAGTAACACAATTAGAATTGAAGTCTTATCCTATGCAATTGGAAAATACATCAATAAAACCAAATCTGAACTTCCATTGACCTAATTCTCAATGAAGGAGAACTATGATAATTGGCAGGGATTCCATCACCAAACCATGCCCAGGAGACAATGGTAAACAACACGATTTACCAATCCCATAATCTCAAAGTAGGAGAATTGTGAAGATTAGGACAGATTCCATTACTCTACCATGCCCAAGGGACGATGGTGAACAACAAGACTTACTAATTTCACAATCTCAAATCAGGAAAAGAAGATACTCAAAGCTATTGCAGATCTACTATAATTTGAGTCACAATAAACCATTAAAAACTGAAAGTATTCTTTAAATATCAAATTAGAATCCATGAAGTTCAACATAAACATGAATTAAAGCACTAGAAACATCCCATCATGCTACAAGCTTCACCTCTTAGCCCTAGCTAAGAGGTTTAGCTAACCATAGACATGATTGAATCTAAAACCCTAGAAGAAAGCATGAAAACAACTAAGGAAGAAGAAGAAAAACTCTTGGTGATGACTTCTCCACCCTTTTGCTCCACTCCTTAAACCCTACAAGATGCAATCCTACTTATAGTTGTGGAACTCCAACTTTCTCACCTGGTTGGAAAACTCTAGAAATCGCTTCAAATTTATGTAGTTCGCTAAAATAAACTTCACTCTGCATAGTCTGCTAAAATAGACTTCACTTTCTGCAATTTCACAAAATGACCTAGAGTTTCGGAATATGCTTTTTCAAGACGATTTCACGATTCCTTTTCTTCACTTCAAATCTTTGATTCTCTTCATTCCTTACTTGGTTTACTTGGATCTTTGGCATGTGAATTCTTCAATCTTGATATCCTAAGATCCATCCCTTGCTTTGGTGATTCTTGAGCATTAAATCCATGCTTTTAGCACCATTTTCAATCCAATCTCTTAAATTCACCTTGCAACACAAACATGAGTAAAATAGAACATTAAACATTATCATGTTCGTAAAACCAAGATATAAATGGGAGATAATATGCAATATTTGACCCTCAACAGTAGCAGCTCGTTCTGCGCCAAGACAGTTGACGACAGTAATAATTTGGAAGCGGGTTTTGAGTAACCCTTGAAGTTCTTACACAATAGGTACGTTGTCAATGAGGGTTGGGTCTGACCACGAGAAAATGCAGTAAGCCTCAACCAAGTGGTTGAGTCTTTCGATCACCTTAACATCAATAGACGCCTTTATACCCCTTTGCAAAAGAACTTGGAGCTCAGACCTTACATCTTGAAGGGTACTGTAAAAAGATGAAGACTCGACTATTGTGCTCTCTCCAGCTAAAGCCCTCTAGAAGGGAGAGATGATATCCATCGCTAGAGGAAGATCTCCGCTAATAGAGGCAAAAGTAATCTTGGTCGAAACAGCTCTAGTGGAAATTGGTGTAAAAGTCTCGACTGCAACGGATTCTGCAACGATGGCAGGAGTACTCTCGGTCATCTCGACCCTTTTAGCAATCTCGACCGAAGTTGCCTCGATTGTTGTGATTGAAACGGCAATAGGTTCCTCAATTTCGACTACATTTGGCTCACCAACTTCAGTTAGGTTTGGCTCAATGGCTTCAATCGCACTAGCTTCAATTCTCTCTTCTTTGCCCATCGTCCTTGCCATCTCAATCATCTCCTAGACCATCTCGACTACAACCATGGTTTCAAACTCGGTTGGAATCAAAATCTCCTCGACCACATCCTCTGTAGCTTCAAGCTGGGCCGGAGTCGAAATCTTCTCAACCGTTGTAGGTGGTTAGAGGAGCAACAAGGGAGGAGTGAATTTTTCGACGAAGGGTTGAGGAGAAGAAACCTCAACCGCACTCTGAACAGTTTGTACAGGGCTGGGGGGAACTTGTATCATATACTCCGAATCTTCAGGAAGATTGCTTTTGGAAGAAACATCTTCGACACTGACCGCTGTTTCTGAATCAATGGTCACAACCTCAGTAATCACAGGGTCTGGCACCTCGAGGATTGCTAAAGTTACGTCTGATGTTGGTGCAGCTGATACTTATGAAATCACCACTTTTGCCAAAGGAATAACAATATTAGGACCACTGTTATCACAGTTGTTGGTTGTTGTTGCGTTCGCACTATGGTCATCCACTTCTTAGCCACTGTCAATTCTTGAGCAACTATAAAAAAATAAGAAAAGAGCTAATAAATGCAAAAGAGAAAGAATCAAAGTAAAAGACATATGGTCTAGCGATCTCCACATAAGGCAGATTGAACTGCTTGGACAACTGGTTGATTCTTAATAGCTTGAGGATTTTTTATTACTGTCGCTAACGACGGATTAGAAGTGGGGAATGATGGCAGATTAGGGTGATAAGGTGTGAGATATTTCTCGAATGAGATATTAGGATTATTCAATCTTTCTCTATCTCGCAACTATTTATTCCAGCATTTATTGATGTAAGCTTCCTTATGGCGTTTTAAACCCTCGTCGATTTCTTGTGAATAATCTGTGACGAAAAGGTTAGGCCAGTACTTCGTCTTGAAGTATTTTTCGAAAGCAAATATAGCTTTAGCCGAGGAAGTGTTTCATGATCAACTGGATCTGGATAACAACTAATCTCCTACTATCGGATGAGATTTAAGGGGATCCGTGCATTAAAAAGAAAGGATAGGAGTCTATGGAGGATGATTGAGAAAACCACCTAGGTCTGAAATCTTCTTCGGAGCCATTCGTTGTAGTGGAGCGAGTGAAAGAACCTCTAACTATTCCTCTGAAAGCTCCTGGCTTGATGGGAGAGGATCTTTAGCTATCAAGGACGGGGTAGAAGAAACGGTGACCAATCTCATCCTCGCTAGACTTGTCGGTCTCCCAGCAACAAGAGTAGGTTGTATTGTGGCGGTAATCTTTTTGCCCTCACTGTACCTAATTGGGAAAAGAATAGGGAAGTGAGCTCTGTTGCATCCGTACCACCTAAGAATTTGGTGTAATGAGGATCCCACCATGTTGTGAAACTATCCATTGCCAGAGAAGAGTTAGGATAGCTCGGAATCTTTAAAACAATTGCTTCCTTGTGATATAAATTGCTAAGAGATATGTAGAGGTCGGGACTGGTTATTATCAAGCGGTCGTAGGGAGGTTGATTGCAAGTTTTGTGAGTGAGGGGGCATGGGATGCATTGGACTAGGCCGAGTTGCCAAGCAAACAATGCTGGATTGTATTTTTCGAGCCCAGCCTTGGCATTTTTTCCTGTTTCGATCTTGCCACCATAGGGAAGGTCATGACCATGATGTAGCTAGCCTAGGCTTGGTGCGAGTGACTGACTGAGTATTCATCATTGGGCTCGAATCGTCCCGTAAGCCACTTCAGACCATAAACTTCTCCCTTTAAAAAGGGCATGAAGGATTGTTCTTCCTTGAATTTGTCAAGGGAAAATAATCCTCTGAGATCATCTTCGATCGTGGCCTTCTTTAGGTGGATGTGGAGAAGTCGATCGCCAATGGAAGAAGGTCGGAAGTATGCGAAGAACCACATTTTTAGGAGCCAAAGTGGTCCTCTTACAGAGTGTAGGCCTTTATGAATGACCTTGTCTAGACCTTGGTATAAGTGACTGAGGACATATGGTGCCAAGGATATTTGATGGTTTTTGGTAAGGTATTTGACCAGGACAACATATTCGGATGTGACTTGCTGGGCATTGACACACAACAAAACGGCAAATCCAGAGAAGAATGAAGGCGACTTGCTCATCTTCTTCGACCGGACCCTCAAATCTGCGATGGGCCCTCATGAAGTTGGTGTAACCCTTATGTGCCTTGCTCAGGTAGTCTTTGCACCACTTTATGGTAGCACCCCCATAATACATCATCTCGAAGGGCAACAGCTTGGTCAGATGGCACATGCCTTTGATGGTAATACTCATCGGACCACAACCAAAAAAGAAAGTATTAGTGGAGGTGCTCAAGAATGCCGAAAGTGTAAGCAAAAGAGTTGTATTGGCTTCATAGTCAAAGAGAGAGAGCTTTCCACACTCAAAGATGCCCATATTTCTCCACGGTTCTTTACATTGAGACGATACTCAAGTGAAGCAGGCTTCCCATTCTAGGCGAGGTTTCGGCCACATCCTTGGCATTTTTAACGCGTTTTCTATATTTGGGATGGATCCAGATCGGATCAATATGTCTTCTCCAAGACAGATTGGGAAGAATGGATCGAAAGGTTGAACTTCATCGGCCGAAACATCCGGAAAGAATGCTAGACCGAGGCAAAGAACATCTTCGCCTAAAGGAGATTTGAAGATAGTCTCTTCTGTACACCTCTTCGAAAACAAATCCATCACTGCTATTATGTCTTTTTGGTAGAATGAAGGTGCAGATGATGAAGAAGCAGCCATTACAAGAGAAATGAGAATGAGAAGTAGAGGTTTTGAAAAGAAAATTGCGGAGAGAAGAAATCTGGAAGCGTGGTAGAATTAGATTCAAAATGCTGAATATATAGACGCGAATGGAAGAGGCATTTATTGCGAAATCATATCATTTCGGCAGAATGGCTAGAAGAGATACATGTAAACATGAGATTCATTCGATGCCTCGATTTGACATTATCGAGACTGACGATAATAGTCGAAGGTTGTTCACATTTGGGTAACACATGTGGGCATTTATGACAACATTGATGAAGTGTCAAACATCGTTGTCACCTTCTCCTAAAGAACAACGACGAGGGGGGCAATGTTTGTACCCAATCCGCCCGATTCCTATTTTCAGCCAATCAAGGTCATTTATGTGTGATATGTATGGACGTGCATGCTATAGTTGCAGAATCTTATGCAGATATGTACGGTTGTGTCTAGGAAAGGAGAGAGACAACGTATCAGCCACAACTGAACATCACCCAAGCAGTTGAAAAGGGCGCGATCGAATTCAAATGATCATATGACAAGTGTCTAATAGTTGAATTTGCACGATCACTGGACAGGTGGCTAGAAGAGAGGTCAAGGAAGCAAGAATGTGGGAAGCATCTAGAATCCTAGTAATGGAGAGCAGTTACAACGACCAATGGAATGTGGGAATGATCCAGATCTGTTGGATCAGAGCTTATAAATAGCGAGGCAAAGCAAGTAGAAAACTCATCTCATGCCAAGCCAAACAAAATAAAATATATCTTTCAATTATCTTTGCAATTATCCTGTTAATTCGCATTCCTTAGTATAAACATTTACTTTCCCTATTGAGTCAATTACTTTTCTTAGCATAATCGTTTACTTTCCGAACTTGCCATTTACATTTCATAGTGTAATTCGTAGCATTAATCTAGTAGTTGATAACTTTAGCTATAATTGAACTTTACGCTCGCACGCTGAACTTCATTCGATTATCCAAGAAGTATCCTTCAGCAACTAATAGTGGCCAACTGTACGAATTTCTTTCTCATTTCCTTTAATTTGTACTGAAAAGTCCTTTCGTATGGAAGGTGAATGAGTAACCCACCATCAAAGGACGAACTCCACCTTCTGACTATCACTTAATCTATTTACACATTGAGTGAGTGGCTAAATAGGCGACTGATGGGAAACCCAATAAAAGTTGTAGCCGCAAAGGATCATGGACTAATAAGGAAACCCATTGAGGGTTTTACCACCTCTAGAAGCTATAAAAGGAGAATACGATGAAGAGCTTGGGGCTGAATAGGCAACCTATCTTCTCAGAGCTCAGTTATAATCTGTGTCTACCTACTTTGGCGCTCAGGGTCATTGTTGTTCGGCTTGAATTGGAGCCACAATCTCAATTCTGGCATGCCCGCAACCACCCGTGATGAGAAAGAAATGGACGAACAAAACCTAGACGCCCACACTCTCTCCCCTTCAACTCCCTCTTTTCCTCTTCTTCACTATCACTCTCTCCCTCCTCTGTGGCTGGTATATCTACCTGCCCGCAGCAACTCTGATCCGGCATGAAGACCCAATCCTGAGCTCGAGCGTTTGTTTGAGTTGGTGTGGAGTGGAACGGCGAGGTAGATGGCGGAAATAGCTAAGAAGAGAGAGAGAGAGAGAGAGAGAGAGAGAGAGAGAGAGAGAGAGAGAGAGGAGTCACTGACTCTTTTTTGTGGGCGCAGATTGGGTACACTACCAGGACCAAGCTAGAGATGGACGGTCCTGTTAGGGGCTCCGTGGGGCCCACCATGATGTATGTAGTTTATCCACACCATCCATAAAATTTAAAATCTACTTTTAGGGCATTATCCCAAAAAGGAGGTAGATGAAGGCACATGTGGACCATACCACTTATCAACAATAGAACTTAATCTCCACTATTTTCTTTAGTGTGGTCCACTTGATCCTTCTATCTACCTATATTTTTGGGCTCAGGCCCTAAAATGAGTTGTCAAAATGGATGGACGACATAGATAAAACACACACATACCAAAAATCCCTGTGGAGAACTTTTTTGTAGTGCACTCAAAATTAGGGTGTAATAACCCACTGCTTTCGCAGATGGCTTATCGTGACTTGGTTGATAGAAAAAAGTTGTCAGCAACTCTGACGGCTTTTGGCCGTTGAGGAAACCACTACACCACCGTCGGATTATTATTATTATTATTATTATTATTATTATTATTATTATTATTATTATTATTATTATTATTATTTTGTATTTAGTGTTACCTAAAGTAATAAACTATTTTAGAAACTTATTAGAAAATACTAAAAATATCTGAACCGACTCAAAACCATGTTAGATGATTCGTACAAGAACTTTAAAGGTTATAATTGGACTCTTAAAAGTTTAGAGCAACAAAAAAATAGCAAAATTTATAATTTATTAAAAATAATAAAATTTAATTTTGACCTAAAATTTGACCTCTAAGGTAACTTAATTTTCTGAACTTTTGCGTTGGATAGGTTATAGAGCCCAAAGATAGCTTTCTAACAACATATTATATCCACTATTCCAATGATGATTGCAGAGTTTGATGGTTTTTACCTCATTTTTTATGCCTCTAGCCTGATTTCTTTTAATCCTATCCCTCTAAAAATTCATCCACAACCTTTCTAATGTCACTGATCTATTCATGAGTTAGGCCAAACCTCTATATTAGATTCATACTTATACCAACCTTTTGCATGGTCAAGATATCCTACACATTTGAAATAGTTTACCATATGCAGGCAAGGTATACCACAACTTGTGCTAATTAAAGACGTGTGTTATGAAAACATTATGTCATTGCGACTAAAATCAGGCTGTACTATGGCATCAGATTGGGCACACTATCATGATCAATGGATATCCGCAGTCTGATTCAACATGCAGGTGTGACCCACCTGGCCAGTGGATCAACCTGATTTCCGGTGATGGCAATCTTCAGAGTAGGACACACCAGTTTCATGGTACTGATGACAAATCAGCTCCGTCCATTCACTATATGAGCTATAATGTTAGATACAAGTTGACAGCTCATAAAACCTCGACCAAGTTTTCGATTGGCTTCATGAAATAATCTCACCTTAACTGTGGACCACCCTACAATTTGGGCAAAGACATGACCTACACAGTGGGACCCACATGATGGATGGCTTGGATCTCTTATCCATTTGCCACATTGTCACATGTGGTAACATGTATATGGACTGCTTTATTCACACGCGTGAGACAGGAAAACCTGTAAGGTGGGTATGGAGCATGTGCTCTACTAGTCAGTTCTCATATGGTTCCCCATGGAGCACATGTTATCAACTGCACCCCTTCATTGGATTCTCTTTCCCCTAACTAATTAATGGATTTTCTCAATAATAGATTTCTTAGGAAAATTTAAATCTCTCTCTCATTATTGATAACACACAAATCCAATCCCTAATGAAAATGATTGAAGCCAATAATCGATATTAGGAGGCCGGATCCATTGCAAAGTTTTCTAGACTAAGCTTAAGTTACAATGCCATGTGTGAGGCCCCCATGATTTATTCATCACATCCAATCCGTCTATTATATGTGTCAGCTCATGTTCTCCATGCCACCAAAAGTTCAGGCCAATCCAAAACTCAAGAGGACTACATCATCTTAATATTTTCTAAAACCTCTAAAATCACGTGGTGTGGTGGACCTGAGTTTCGGAATTGCATGTGTCCGGTCATTTTGGCTAGGGACATCTGTTGAATGGACTGGATGGAAAACAAGAAAACATGGTGGCCCACATGCAACTTAGAAGGTTCTTAATGGTGGGTATTGCATCCCAGCTGTTCCTTGTGGTGAGGTCCACATGAGTTTTCGATGGCCCTGATTTTCTGGAGCTAAGGAGAACATGATGGGCCACATATGATGGACGCATTGAATGCCATGCACACACACATATCTGATGTAGGTTAAGCTAGGCTTTGCACTGTTTCTGACTCTAAAATTAGATACATTCAACAAAACCCATCATTGCTAATCACATACCTATGCTTTAATCAACCTCCATCTGGCTTAAAAAATAATAATAATAAAACTTCCATCTGGCTTCAATATAATATACACACTATAGATTATAGACATTGTAGGCCATCGTGGATCCAATCTTTTATTTAATGTGAATTTATAGCCGTAGATTCTTAATAAAACAATCATCACCCAATAAAATCAATCAACATTAACACTGACATGTGATTAAAAATGTTTTAATATTTTAAGCAATGGGACAGCTGAGCAGGCTATTTCATTGGTAGATCTAGAAGGTACAAGGGATGGCAAGAAACATCTCCAGATTGTTTTTTCAAGTATATCAAATGTCCTGCGCAACAAAAGGATTAATAAGGATATATTTGGATTTATAAAAGCATAAGAAACTAAATAGTACTTTTCTAGGATACCTTATTTTCAGGAAATTGTGGGAAAAGAAATATTATTTCTCTCATTTGTTTTTAAAAAAGTTTTTTTTTTTTTTTGTAGAAATTTAGATTTTATTTTCAAGATTTCTGTTTGGCCAAAAACAAAAAATCTTGAAATAAGTTTTAGGCAATCACCAGCACATGCTAGATAAACAAGTGGTACATGTAGGATGCTTAGACATGAATAGTGGCACATGTGGCATACATAGTACATTTGGGTACTTGAAGCATTTAGCTTTAAGTTACACAGTGACATATAGCACAAGATAGCATTGACACATTTGACATGTCTGTGCTAATGACTGCTCTAGTGCACATTGGCGTGTGACATAATTAGACGATTGAACATAGACAATGGCACATGTTGCGTATTGGTGGGTGCTTTACATACATGGGGCACAAGTAAGATGAATTATGTTACATGTGGCACAATAGCACATGTAGGGGACAAGAGAAGATGAATAGTTACACACGTGGTACTATATAAGATAGATTGTGACACATGTGGCATAGTAATACATGTGGAACATGATCGAAGATGGATTAGGTACAAGGTGGCAGATGTGAGGTAATTGCATACAAATGGTGACGTATTTACACTTTAACCTTTAAGAAATTTATTTTCTTTCCATGGTGGAAAATACATTTCTTCAGCTTGATGGTTGGAAAATAAATTTATTTATTTTTATGGGAAAGATAGAAAGTTTGAAATGATGTTTTCCATATCAAAAAAAACTTATTAACAAACAACAAAAATTGAATTTCATGGGAAATACCATATCCTATCCCTTGCTTTCCGTAAATCCAAATAGGCCATAAATGATAAAGAGCTTTGCTAAGCATACACACATGTGTCTAGCATGCCATATAGGTGAAAAATACAATCCATCCATTGGTTGGTCCAACCTTATAAATGTTTTCCCAAAAGTTAGTAAATCTGGTCCACTCAGCACATGGGCTCCAATATTGGAAACAGATTGGTTGGAAAACTTTGGCCAAGTTTTTCAAAGCAATATGTTTATTTTACAAATTGTGACCCACGTGATTAGTGGCCGAACCTGATTCTTGGGCTAGGATATCGATATAGCGGTGCCTAATAGGTAGATTGGATCTTGGACGTATCAAGCGATCCTGGCACATGTGTGGCACATACTTATTTTTTTGCACATGCATCCAGGCTTAGCCCTCAGTGATTATAATTACCTAATTGTGTTTAAATCACAGTGATAAATCTCATTCTCGCGGCAATTTCTCGACCTAGAAAATTCTTGTATGATTTTCAAATTTTGAGTTTTTTTATTTTTTGTTGAGAAAATTTGGCATAAAACAAAAATTAATACTTCAAATATTATTCTAAATTATTAAATGAATTATAGTTTAAAAATAAATTGACAAATAAATTCCTTACTATTTTCAATTTAATATGCAAATCATAAAAATTCAGATATTAAAGTCCGCTGAGATTTTGAAAATATAGCAATGATATCATTTAGTGTATTTCTTGCCATAATATATCAAAGTTTACAAAATATAGGTAATATGTGTCACACTGGTTTAAATCATTTTTGTTCATAGGAAATGATCTAGTAGGCTAAGTGTATGGAAACTTTTCGCTGCAGCTGGCTACACTTGGACTCGGTGGCATCCAGATCACCTATCTGAACCGTCCATTAGGTTTGGTCCATTTTCAAAGGCTGTCGAGAAGTGATGATGTCTTCATTAAGGGAATAATTACTCCAAATCTACGGAGTTTCTCTGGACTCTTCATAGAGGTTCCTTGAATCCACAAGAGAAAATAAAAAAAATAAAAAAATAATTTAAGAAATTCAATTGATTATAAAAGTGAATTTACAACACTTTAAATAACGATACTAAATGAGGAAGAAGTTTTAGAATTAAACTCCAACTCAAACTCCCTAAAATTCGTGGCTAACTATAAATAATAAACTTATTATTTATGGATTGCCATGATTCCTACTAGACTTTATGGTTTTCAACCAAAAATAGTGTCTTATTTAGCCTAACCATGTTATTCTCCTAAATTTTCCAAGCCCTTTTCATGTTGGGCACAACTCCTAGTGTTCTAAGGATCATGATCAATCATGATTGAACTAAAACTTTATATATATATATATATATATATATATATATATATATATATATATATATATATATATATATATATATATATATATACACACGCACACAAATCACGCTAGCATGGTAGCTCGAACCCTTGACCGGGAGTTGAAACTCCTGAGAGTCTACCACCGGAGCAAGAATAAGGACCATATATATATATATAGAGAGAGAGAGAGAGCTGGTTGGGTGGCTAAATTAGCGTGAGTGTGTGGGGTGTGTGTGATACTTCCAATAACTCATTCCGTGACCTGCTCTACATCATAATGATAGGATGACCCGAAATGTAAAGCCAGTGGCATGCAAAACGGACGGGCAAGAATTTTTGTAGAAGATAGATCCATTTGCTGACGTTTAGGACCGTCAGATAGTTGTGATTTCACGAAAAATAGTAGAAGAAGAGTAGACCGAACCTAGTGAACGGTCCAGATGGTTCACGTGGATGCACGCTACTAGGCGCATGGGATGGTTTTCATAGACTTAGGCCACAATGACAATTTCTCTTTCATCTATAGCCATGATTTTTTAAAAAGGAGAATCTCATTTCTTTTTCATTGATCTACATGTGATCTTAATTAATGTGAAATCATTGGATCAAATGCGTCAATGCTATTTTAAATGCTTTTCTTATCACTGAAGAGAAAAATAAAATAAAATAAAAATCCTTTGCTCCAATCCAAACCGTTCAAATGGTGGGACAGACTGTTTATAGCCACCTCAATTAGTGACTGTAAAATGGATGGTTAAAATGAGAAACAGAAACCAACAAACAAATGTTTATTAATCAGAGGCCAGGATGGTTCAATTGATGTGATTTCAGGGCTATATGCCTCACCTATGGTTGGGCCTGTGATTTGGACAGTTTGGGATGAGGTACATGTATATATGTTGTAGTTGTGGACACGGTTTGGCTAGTAACGCTGCCAGCAGCCAGGTGGCTAGTGGTCGGTGCTATGTGGACCCTACTATGATGTATGTGTTTATCCACGCCGTCCATCCATTTTGAAATATAATTTTAACTCTCTATCCAAAAATGAAGAATATCTAAATCTCAGGGGGGCCACACCATGGGAAAACAGTAATGATTAAATGTTCACCATTAAAAACCTCCTAGGGCCCACTGTAATGGCTATTTGACTTCTAACATGTTGATTAGGTCATACAGACTTGGATGAAGAGAATATATATATATATATATATATATATATATATATATATATATATATATATATATATATATATATATATATATATATCATCTTGATCCAAAACTTTTGTGAAGTTTTTAATGGTGGGCGTTCAATCAACACTGTGCGGTCCATTTGAGTTTTGGATCAACCTCATTTTTCGGATCATACCATAAAATGATCTGGAAGAGTGGGTGGACGGCATGGATGAAACACATACATCACAGTGGGGCCCACAGAGCACCGACCACTAGCCATTAGCTAGTGGCAGGGTGCGTAGCCGATCCGTTTCCGTTATAGTTTGCATGCCTATGGATGGTACATACATCACATTCTCAAAACGAACTCAGCTCGAGTATACTTTATGAATGTACTCGCTTCACACTTAGAGACAACAGAAACAAGTGTGCCCGATCAGATCCGTTCATTAGGTGATTCCAACTAAGTAGGTACAACATGTCCAAAATCAAGTAAATCTGATATTTAGGTGGGTACACACGCACTTAGAATTTGGACCGTTGATCAATTTTTTAAAAAATTCTTTACTTTTCATTTGTTTTGTACATGTCTGGCCCACATGATGATGAAATAAGTCTAATTTTCTAGAATGGCATCTACAAAGCCTAGATCGCTTTATGAGCGCCTCTGATCTTGCGGACATGTCCCTCTCTTCCACGTGTGAAGTAAGTGCAATTACAGGCTATCAAAACTTCCCGAATGCGTTGTTGGAGAAGTTCCCAACACCCCATTTTCTTAATGGTGGACCAGGGTGTTGAGAATTATATATCTTGTCTCTTTCACATACAACAAAAGCACTTATACAAAGACCTCCCCCATGTATCATGACTTGACACAGATTAGGTAATGTTGCCAACGCCACCCCCGGCTGTGATGTGTGATGTGTTGGGCGCTGTGGGGCCACTCGTGACGTATATCCACGCTTTCCATCTGTTTTCCCAAATCATTTTAACGCGTCAACCCAAAAATGAAGCAGATCTAAAGCTCAAGTGGACCACACGGAACTGTGGGGATAATGACACCCACCATTGAAACTTTCCTAGCACCCGCAGGAAAGTTTATTTGACATCCAACATGTCATAGAACACGCTAAGATGGACCAGAGAAGGCTAGACTGGAGGTGGAAATGATAAGGAACATCATAACCTTAAATCAGTCATAACTAGTAAATTGAGATGAGTTTTTCAATATATCATATATGATTTTGGGTAGGAAAACCTAATTAAGTCAATCTATGCTGGATTTGTGAGATTCCATCAGATTGACGATCAAAAGTCTCATTTATTTTCGTTTTTTACTATAAATGATAAGTTTTAGTTGAAGTATAACTTTTGATCCTTTGAGTTGTAGAAGTCGTGCCCAACATGAATAGAGCTTAGAAAAGTTACGAGAATAACGTGGTTGAGCCAAATTGGGCACTTACCGAAAATGGTAGGAATAGAGGTCATCTATAAATAATAAGTTTACTATCTAAAGTCACGTTTTTTAGGTGTTTGAGTTGGAGTCTTAAGTGTAAAACTCCGTAAAGGGTTGTAATTTCTTTTTCTATAATTAATCAAAGAATTTCAAATTTATTAGGAATTATTCCTGCTTTTATCCCTTGTGGATTTGAGGAAGCTCTGTGAGGAATACAGATAGCTCCGTGGATTCAGAGTAGTTATTCCTTGAGGAAGACGATGATCGACCTCATCACATCCCTCCTTGTGCCAAGTGGTATCAAAGGCAAGTTTTCTCCTCAGATGTATGGCTTTTAACGATGGGTCAGACAACATTTTCATGGACGGTGCTTTAGAGATTTTTTTTTTTTTTTTTTAACAGCAGCCGCTTTCGAAGCGTGTAACGCCTTGAAAATCGAGGGTAGAGTTCCAATGCATCACTTATGCAACATAGATAATGATGATTAAATGTTGTCCATATTAGTGCATTTAAACATGAGTGAGATTATATTGAAACAGCATAACATAATCCAGAGTTAATGTAATTTGGCAAGTGGAAGACTGAAATATGTGTATTTAATTATAAAAATGTTTTACAAATTTCGGAGTATAAGTATGGAACCGGGCTAAATATGTACATGTGTTGTTTCTAAACATATAAAATGCAAAAAGTAAATGTGTTCAATTAAACAAATATCCCAATAGTCCCTACACATCGGTATGAGATCTACATAGATCCGTCCGATAGTTGCACATAGGAGAATCCTTCCTCCTCACCTACGAAGTCCAACTCTGCTGTATAGACCTCACCATCACCTGCATTTTATCAAACCAGAGTCTGGGTGGTGTTTTAAAACACTGTCCCAGGTGGGAATGAGTAGTTAATTCAGTGGAACTATAAAACAAAGGTTAACATGTTATCAATTCAGTCAAGCAGTAATGATAAAGCAATACAACAATTAGGTCCTAATTACTCTTGTTAATGTAATAATGGTATGCGATAATGATGCATGCCCTCGCTTGCACTCCCTATGCGACATCATCTCACGATCACAGCATGCACCCCTTTCTCTGTGCTCAACTCCAACACCAAAGGCACATGCAAATGCGGTGCATGTACGTAATTAGTCAAGTTCTTAATTAGACTTATTCATACAACAAGTTTGGGAAGTTAAGGTACCTCCCTTTATATCATTTACCCAAACAATGATCCATCTAGGGTCGTCAATCCTAGTTAATCACATACGATAGGCAAGTTATAGGGCAACGTCACCCCTGATTTAAAAGCAGTGGACAGGCAAGTTCAGGTCACTACGAAGAGGCTCGTCACCTCAACGTAGGCCTTAGTTTATACTCGAGGTCACTACGAGAAAGGCTCATCACCTTAGCGTAGGCCGACAGCTCGAATACAGTGTCCCATATCACCATATTCAGCTCACGAGTCTGGATTACTCACTGGTCACTACGGGGAGGCTCGTCACCCTAACGTAGGCCAACAGCTCGACCACGGTGTCCCATACCACCATTTCCAGCTCATGAGTCTTAGCGAATCGTGGTACCAAGGTTAAACGGGCTTTTCACTAGTAAGTTGGTACCTTCGATTCAAGTAGTAACGTCCATACATGGTGAACATACATTGGGCCAATCGGGTTACTTGACAAGCTTGACTGGTACGAGCGCACGTTGAGTTAATCGACATGGAGTGCATACGCACTCCTCGTGGCCTAACCACTGCCGATAATCACCGTACGACTCGGATTCCTCGAATGTATCCGCCGTGGCTAAAACAGTTTGGCCACCGATAGTAAACCATTACCGATTGCCTGGATTATATCGTAGCCCCAATCACACTCCAAGCAATAGCATTCACGTGTGAAAATCAAAGTCAGCATGTGACAACCAATTTAAATATAAATCTCATTTGGGTATTTAAACAAACACATAGCACACATGTTATCATACATAAGCATTTCAGCCACAAAACACGTAGTAGTAAGATAAGATACATAAAGGAAACTGTAACTATAGATAAAGGGATTGAGAATCCTATCTCAACACCCTTATTAAATACAGTTCAACAAACATTTTCTCATTCAGGCATTTTATCAAACACTTAGACTACATATATCAACATACACGTAATATATTAGTTATAACGTATATTATAGCAAATCCTTTCACAAGGGAGTTGTCATACGTACAATAATCATGTATCCTCAAACATCAGTCATAACAAGCATAAATCATAATTCCATATTCATTCAAACATTTCAACAAATACATAGAATGCAGTAAAATCAACATAGTTTACATATAGGTGTAATATACGGAAATCATCGTATCTAAGTATATGTGATAACAATCAAGTCAGTCATAGATCATTGCTGATATTGAAATCCTTGAAAACCATAACCTAAACATTTATAGTCTGCACCTTTCGCCAGTAAACCCGTACCGAGCTCAGTTTGAACACTACGTCTTTGTCTATAGCACAATGGCTACCTGAATCACGAAATAAGTTATCTATTTTGTTAATTCATCTACTTAGATACCTAAAACAGGTTAGGGTTAGGATTTCTTACCCAACAACGAAATCGGAATCGTCGGTGTAGCGACACGGGAGAGGCGATTCAGCGCATGAAGTGGTAAGAACGAATCCCGGCATCAAACCACAACTCTCTCTCACTTCTCCACACTTTCTCCTCCTCTTTTCACTCCTCTCTCCTAGGGTTTAGGAATTTCATATGGTATGAGAGAGGGGTGGGTAAAGGCTCTTATATAGGCATAGAACTGATGCAAATGACCCCAGGGCCATGGTATACTTAGGTTATAGCCAAAGGACAACTGTTTCAGGCCAACGAAGCTCATCTGGGGGTCCATTACTTGCATACGGTTAGGGGCAAATTTCCTGACAATGGATCTAAGCCAGGTTAAGATTTCAGTCCGATCGGTTTTGTGGATCGACCGTAGAGGACCCGTTTTAGTTTTATCGTCACTCGATTACAGCCACAAGTACACTGACCTGTGTAGGAAAATTTTTCTGATCTACGGGTGTAGTTGAGTCAGAATCTAACGGTCTGAAACCTTAAATTTGTCCCGCAAGGGAACGACCCAAATCACTTAAATCTGAGTTTATTTTGTAAAGATATTCGCGTTTCCCATACACTTCACTTGGGGCTCAAGTTGTGCGTTTTTGTACACTAGTTGAGCTCGATTCCCGCAATGATTGTTAAGCCCAATAAGACGATCATAACCATATAGTTTTGCCGTCATCGAACTTTCGACGCGTGGTCCAGGTCCGATACGGAGTTTCAATGTGTTCCTAAGAATAACTGGGTTTTGAGATTGCCCCTAGGTTTTTAAGTAATGTTAGGTTAGTGTTTTAATGGGTTTGAGTCTTGTAGTTTGTATAGAAAGTAGTTCAACCCAAATTCATCGATTATTTAGTTTAGTACTTAACTAAATTCTGCCCTAATTACGACAGAATAAGGTCCCAGAGTAGTTCTATGTCCCTTTTTAGTATCTTTTTGTTAGTATATTATTTTAATTATTTTTCTAGTAGTTCGTCATCAAGTCTACTTCATCCCTATCAAATTTCATTATATTTCATATTGTAGAAAAATTCTAAAAATTCTATAAAAGCAGCAGCTGTCCAAACTAATGAATTCCGGACAGTTATCACAACGACCTATATTTAACTACATTAAAAATTTTATTATATTTTTCACTTATTTTTATATGAAACTATACTTATCAAGCTTCAATATAGATTTTGAATCACCTAAATTGGAGTTATATCATATGATTTTTAGAAGTTGGTCGAAAAACTGTAGAAAACGGGCCGCCCAGCCCGCTGAACCGCGAGGTCTCACTGTTATGACGATGTCATCGCCGTTCGCTGGACATTGGGGTGATACTATCCCCCCCAAGTGCCGGATATGCGTGGGACCCACCTCGGGTCCCCCCGATTTGCATCGTTTGGGCTCTCGGGTCCGTTTGGTGTGGTTTCGCCATCCGATATTTGAAATGGGTGTATTTCATAAATCGGAATGAGTTATTTGACGTGCAATATATGATTTTGGGGTAGGAGAAGCTGATATATCCAAATAAATTATTTATTTCATGAGATTCTAAAAATTTAATGGTAAAAAAACTATTTTATTTATTTATTTACTATTTATAGTAAATTTTGGTTTAAGTATTGTTCTTCATCACTTAAACTTTAGGATTCATGTCTAATATGAAAGTACTTAAAAAAATTTTGAAGAATAAGGTGGTGAAAGGTGAGATTTTGAAGGAAATGGGTTAAAAAGAGATTTTAGACTTTGGGATTGAGTTCTGAGAAGTTAATAAGGTGTTATGATCGACCCAGTACCTAAGGACGTTCATCACTAAGTTGGGAAAAATCTGGGACGTTACAAAGCTGCTTAGCGAAAGAATCGACAAGTCATACAAGGGTTGCAGGTTGCCATCAATTTCCTGATGGAGTCTTTGGGGGGCTTTATATTTGTGGTCATGATCCACTCCTAGTATGCACTGATCACAGGACAATGTCGACAGTGAACCACATGAGCACACCTGAGGAGGTGGGATCTAACGACGAAGAGATCGACGACATGATCTTCTAATATCCCGAAAAAGGTGGCGATCGGGTAGATCGGGCAAATCAAGAATTCAAGATGAAAGTCGATCTTCCTAGTTTTAATAGACAACTTCATATTGAAGATTTCTTCGATTAACTTTCTGAAGTTAAGCGATTCTTTGACTGCATGAAAATCTTTGAAGCGAAGAAGATTAAGCTTGTAGCTTACAAGTTAAAGGGCGGAGCTTCAACTTGGTGGGAGCAACTTCAGCTTGCACAGATGAGATAGATGAAAGCACCAATCTGTACATGGCAGGGGATGAAGCAGTTACTGTGCATATGGTTCCTCCCTATCGACTACGATCAGGTATTGTTTTAACAATACCAAAATTGTTAGCAGGGTAATCGGTTAGTGAGAGATTACTAGAAGAATTTTACCACTTGGCAGCATGAAATGATTTGGTCAAAATTGAATTACAGCAAGTCACCCGATTCAAGGATGAGTTGCGTGTTACGATTCATGATCGATTTCAGATGCAAAACGTGTGGACAATGAATGAAGCAATCAAGTTGGCCACCCGAGTGAAAGCTTAGCTTGAGCATCCCAACACATGGACTTATCCTACCACTAAGGTTGCTACGGCGGGTGCATCCCAGGGAGCTTCATTAGCCAAAGGGAAAGAACAGGTATGGGGCATACTTAACCTCCTACACCCACAAACCAATATTCGGAAAGTGGGCAAGTTAGACCCCAAAGGGGCGTGACCACTGCTGCCGATCTGAGCAGGATCTCAAACGCCTATGGTCGACTAAGGCCCAGCCATTGATATTGTTGTGACTAATCGGGTCAGTTATTAAATAGTTGCCCTAGTGACAAGTGGTTAACCTCACCATCAATGATGATAGTGCTAAAAACACTGATGAAGACCCAGATATTAATGAATTGAAGCATGTTATAAAAGATGAAGCGGATGAGGCGGATTGGGTTTTGTAAGATCATGGTGAGTCACTTATCGAGATGCAACTATTTTATGCACCAAGGAAGGGGGTAGACCCACAATGACACAACATTTTCCAAATTAGGTGTATGGTAATTTGAAAGGTCTATGATATGATTATTGACAGCGAAAGCGACGAGAACATTATTTTTAATGTCATGGTGGAGAAATTACAAGTGAAAACAGAGCGTCATCCCTCCCCGTACACGATCGACTGGATTAAGAACGTCAATTAGATGAAGATAACTCAACAATGCACGATATCTTTTTCAATTAGCAAACATTATAAAGACCAAGTCATATGTGATGTTGTTGACATAGAGGCCTGTCACATTCTACTCGGTTGACCGTGGAAATTTAACCGTAATGTCGGTCATAAAGAATGAGATAAAGTTTACATTTTCATCAAGGACAACTGAAAAACTATACTAGCCCCTATGGATCTAGAGGAGCCACTCGAAACTTTTAAAGTAGATGAGCGTTTTATCATAACTAGACAAGACTTTATGCAGGAATCCAAAGCGACTGGACAAACTTATGCATTAATTGTAAAAGGAAAAGAACTCGGGACCACGATCATTCCTTAGAAACTAAAACCATTGTTATATGAATTTAAAGAAATTTGTCTTAACGACCTTCCCGATGGATTGCCCCCCATGTGAGATGTTCAACACCATATCAACCTTATCCCAGGGTGTATCTTAACCAATCATCTTCATTATCGGATGAGTACAAATTAAGGAGTGCGATATTCTACATGAAGAAGTGGAGGAATTGATCCGTAAGGGTCTAATCTGAGAAAGTATGAGCCCATGTGTCATTCCAGCCCTATTAACTCTCAAGAAAGATTGAAATTAGCACATGTATATTGACAATCGGGCGATTAATAAGATTACCATAAAATATAGGTTTCACATACCATGGCTGGATGATATGTTGGATATGTTGGAGGGTGTAAACTTATTTTCCAAATTGGATTTGAGGAACGGCTACTATTATATCCAAATATGGACGGGTGATGAGTGGAAGACAGCTTTTAAAACCAAGGTGGGGCTATATGAATGGTTGGTTATGCTCTTCGATCTTTCGAACACGCCTAGCACATTCATGAGGTTCATGAACCAAGTTGTGAAAACATTCATTGGGCAGTTTGTGGTGGTCTACTTCAATGACATTTTGGTATACAATCAGGATGAAGCCATATGAAACATTTCAAATAGGTCCTTCAAGTGTTTACCGAGAATAAGTTATACCTCAATCTAAAAAATGTAGCTTTTTTAGCGAAATCCTTCTATTTTTGGACTTTGTTATGACGTCCGTGGTCATTTAGGTAAATGACGAAAAGGTGAGAGCCATCAAGTAATGACTGGTTTCAACAAACATCCATGAAGTACAGAGTTTTCACGAGTTAGTGACATATTTCTATTGTCAGCTCATGGAAACTTTCAGCACCATTATGCTACAAATTACAAATTGTATAAAGAACGAACCATTTCAATGGACTAACGAAGTTGATAGTAATTGGCTGAAATCATGCACAAATTGTCCACAGTGCAGTTCTCATACTTTCGATATTCGACAAACTATTTGAGGTCGAATGCGACACTTCATATGTTAGAATTGGGGGAGTTCTATTAAAAGAAGGCAGGCTGGTAGCCTTCTACAGTGAAAAGCTTACTAAAACACAGAAAAAGTGGTTGACATATGAGGACGAATTGTACGTAGTGGTCCAGGCACTGGGACATTAGTGACATTACTTAATTAAGAGAAAATTCATTCTTTACACAACCATCAAGCTCTCAAATTCATTAATAGCTAAGCTAATGTGAATCGTGTGCATGCGACATAGATTTCATTCTTGTAGGAATTCACATTTGTGTTAAAGCATAAGTCTGGGTAACAGAACAAAGTAGCTGATGCACTTAGCCGGAGTGCAACTTTATTAGTCACCATGAGCAATGAGGTTGTCGCGTTCGAATGCTTCAAAGATAGATATGCTAATGATGACAACTTCAAGGACACGTGGATTAGATGTCAAAAGGGTTATCCTAGTGACCAACATATGTAAGCCAGTTGTCTCTTCAAAAGGAATCAACTATACATCCCCAAATGTTCTCTGAGGGAATAGATCATCCAAGAGTTATATGGAGGTGGCCTTGGTGGACACTTTTGGCGAGATAAGATGCAAGCTCTTGTTTAGGAATGGTATTACTCATCGTAATTGGTACGTGGAGTGGGTAGAGTGGTGCAATGCTGTCATGTTTGTCAAACTTCCAAGGGTAGTATCAGAATATGTACACCACATTACATGTACCTAACGGCCCCTGGAAGGACTTATCTATAGAATTCGTGCTTGGTTTTCCACAAACACAACACCTTATAGATTCAATATTCGTAGTATTAGATCATTTCTCAAAGATATATTACACATTTTATCTCATGTAAGAAGACCATTGATGTAACATATGTGGCAAATCTATTTTTTAGAGAGGTCATGCCAGTACATGGGATACTTCCCAAGACCATTACTTCTGACCTTGATACGAGTTCATTAGCCACTTCTCGTGGACTTTATCGAATTGTTTCCGTACGTAACTTCAGTTTAGTAGTACCTACCACTTGCAGACCAATGGGCAGATTGAAGTTGTGAATTACATGTTGAGAAACCTCCTCCGGTGTATTTCAGGTATCAAGCCGAAGAAGTGGGATTTGTCCTTGTCTCAAGTGGAGTTTGTATTTAACAATATGGTAAATCGCTCGATAGGGAAGTCCATGTTCCATATTATTTATGGTTGATTGCCCCACTATACACTTGACTTGGTCCTTTTTTCCAAGTTCCCAGATATGAGCATTATAACAGAACATATGGCAGACCGAATCGTGAGCATTCATGTGGATGTGTAAGCCAAGTTACAAGTTTCAAATAACAAGTACAAGGAGAAAGCCAACAAGCATCGGCGGTAAAATGTGTTCGAGGTGGGCGACAATGTTATAGTTCATTTACACAATGAGAGATTTTCGACCGGTAGCTACAAGTTGAAGAACAAGAAGATTGGACAGGTACCGATCCTCCAAAAGATCAATGACAACGCTTATGTTGTTGATCTTTCAAATGATATGGAGAGCTCATGTATTTTCAACATTATAGACCTGAACAAGTATCATGAACCAAAACTAGATGAGAACTTGAGGTCAAGTTCTTTTGAAGTTGAGGAGAGTGAGTTAGAAAGGGTCGCAAACACTTTTATAGAAAAGATAGGCGAGAGAAGGCCCTATCGGAGGTAGAAATAATTCGACCGTCAAAACCTTAAATCAACCATATCTCGCAAATCGGGATGAGTCTTTCAACATGTTATATATGATTTTGGGGTAGGAGAACCTACTTAAACCAACCAACCTCGCTATGTTGGGTTGCCTACATCAGATTTGCGATATTTCATCAGATCAACGGTCAAAAGTCCCATTTATTATCATTTTTACTATAAATAGTAAGTTTTAGTTGGAGCATAAATTTTGATCCTTTGAGTTGTAGAAGTCGTGCCCAATATGAAAAGGGCTTAGAAAAGTTAGGAGAATAATGTGGTTGGGCCAAATTGGACACTTACTGTTTTTGGCTGAAAACCATGAAGTCTAGTAAGAACACATGGTGTCTATAATAGTAAGTTTACTATTTATAGTAAGTCACCTTTTTAGGGTGTTTGAGTTAGTATTAAATATAAAACTTCGTCCTAGGTTTGAACTCATTATTTAAAGGGTTGTAATTTCTTCTTCTTTTTTTTTTTTTTAAATCATCAATCAAATAATTTCGAATTTATTAGGAATTATTCTTGCTTTTTATCCCTCATAGATTCGAGGAAGCTCTATGAGGAGTCCAAAGAAATCCGTGGATTCAGAGTAGCTATTCTTAAGGAAGACGGTATCAACCTCAATATACCTCCCTTCCTGTGCTACAACATGCTGATAATGTCACATAAACCTGGATGGACGGAAAACACAAATGTCATATTGATCCCAAACTTTTGTAGACCTAAGAAGTTTTTAATTATGGTGGATGTTCAATCACTGCTGTTTCCACTTGAGCTTCAGATCTACTTCATTTTTGGGTTCATGCCATTTTTATGGTATGGAAAAACAGATGGATAGCATGCATATAAAATAAATACATCATGGTGGGCTCTACAGCGCCCAACACATCACACACCTCCACATCCCTCGTGACTATAATTTATCAGGCATCTTTTTCATCCACAGTTTCAGTTTTGGAGGTTAATGTGCACAAGTAGGTTCCAAGTCCCTGTAGGATAAGGTTATTCTACAACAGCTGCATGCGGATGGGGCCACCCTGGCAGCGATCCAAATATGATGGGCCTCACTATGAATGTAGGACACGTGATAATGCAACTTTTCTATTCAAACGCTTTATCATTTAAATCTTTATAAGAAGAGTTGACAAGGCAGTTAAGGAAAGAGGCCCTGCAGTATATGTTCATTTTGATTGATAAGATAAGAGAAAGGTAAAGGTAAAGCCAAAGATACTTTAGAATATATATATATATATATATATATATATATATATATATATATATTATAGGGAGATATATATATATATATAGCATATATATATATATATATATATATATATATATATATATATATATATATATATATATATATATATCATATATATGACACGTGTGCAAAGGTGCTCATCGGTGCTCACGTGAAAAGGTGCGCAGGTGACTATCTCCCTATATATATATATATATATATATATCATTCAGCTCAAAATAAATGAAATACAATTTTAGTAGCTATCGGAATGGTAATGAAAAATGCTGAGACTAATGAATGATAAATCAAAGAAGGATAAAATTAAAAATATCCATTTGATGCAACTTCAGAATAACACCATAGGAAATAAGTGTAAACTTTCATTACGAAATTGAAAAGCATTGCGCTAGCTATGCATTGACTATAGAGATCAAATAAGTTAAATAAAATATGTTCCTGATTAAAAAGCCATCGTAGAATAGGTCATCAGGATCTTCTGAACCTTACACCTTTAGAGAAGCCTATAGATAGGAGGAAGAGCTTTCAATGTGTGTAAGTTTGGAGACCCAATCTTATTTAAGTAATTGTAGGAGAGGAGTCCGTAATCCATTAAAACTCCTTTTCCTCAAAGACTCCACACAGTTTAGATTGTCCAGTCTACTAGAACACTACGTGTGAATCATAGTCCAAGTGCACCACCCCTAAATGAATTTGAATTAGATTACAACTCTAATGAGCCCACCGGTATGCCCGATCACAATATCCAACCTTAGGTACATCTAGACCGTTGATTAATTAATTAAGCCTACTTTATACAACTCTTATAAATAAATAAATAAATAAAAATAGGGTTAGATATTGTGGTCACGTGAAATGGAGGGTAAGAATTGCACTGGTAAAAAGTAATTTGGTGCAAGTCAAGCTTTAAAGGTAAATGGAAAAGGCAGTAAGGAAGATTTAAGGACTTACGGTTTAACTAAGAAAATGATTTTCAATTGAACAAAATGGCAAACGAGATATGTATAATTAGTTTGGCGAGGGCCTAAATGATGATCATTTAACTTTAACTTTGTTCCTACATGGGTCGTCTTCTTAATCATTGTTTTCTATGCCATTGGTCGAAGGTTTAGGATCTTCTTAAAGGTTATTGAGGTACCCATATTCTTGTCCATGTCCTTCTATCAACGGTTTGGATCACCCAACATTACCCTAAAACATGATCCTAAATCCAACGACCATAAACCCTAACAATACCTTAAGTTGGCTCTAGGGAACCTAAATTATATTTGGGCTTTAGCTAATTTTACATGGAAGCAGAACTCAGTATGTTTATGCAAACTCTGTGGGGCCCACCGTAATTTATGTATTTTTCCACTTTGTCCATCTATTTTAGCTGATAATTTTAGTGTTTGAGCCTAAAAATAAAGCATATCTAGAGCTAAGTGTACCACACCACCGGATAAAGTTTGATATAAACGCCCACTATTGAAAAATTCTTAGGGCTATGGAAGCTTTTGATGAAGCTGATATTTGTGTTTCACCTTCGTTCATCATCACTACGTGATATTGCGAAAAGGTTGTATGACAAATAAACATCAAACAATATAAATCATTTTTCCCACTGTTTACAGTAGTGGGGTCCATTTGAGATTTGGAAATGCTTCGATTTTGGGCTCAACCCATAAAATGAGCTGGAAAAACGGATGAACGGTATGGATAAACCACATACATTCACGGTGGGTCTAACAGAGTTAACTCAGTATAATATAAGTGTACTGCGTAGCTCAGCAGGCAATCTGATTTCATTCTACATGTGGAACTGCTTATCCACATTGAAGCCCACATTCCAACAAGTGCCACATGTGCAAGATCCAACATGTCTGTCAGGAAATCCCTACCGTGTAGAAGCTCTTCCCAAAAATTCATACCGGTCAAATTATCAAGTGTGTGCACGTAGTTTGAATTAGCCAGTTGGCTAATATTTGGCCACCGTTGTTGATATTTTTGCATGATCACCTACATGACGGGGCACACCTGATGAGCGGCTTGGATCTTGAATGCCTGAGTGTAAAAGAGCAATTAATTTAAAGGAAAAAAAAAAAAAAACTAAATAAATAAATATATATATATATATATATATATATATATATATATATATATATATATATATATATATATATGGGAAAAGGTACTATGCGCTGAGCGTAAAGCGGTCGTCCATGTGGTCGAGCTGGGGTGGGCCCCACCGTGATTCCTTTCGAAGATCCACACCGTCCATCAGATGTAAAGCTCCAAGTGGGACCCACACGGATGGAAATCTACCGCCACGGAACTCAGGTGGGTCATACCTTCTGAAAACATAAGTATACACGTGAAAACATGTAAAATCACTGTGGCGTCCACTGAGATGTGGATACCATATGAAAAGTGTTTTAAAGTTACATTTAAGTGGGACACACATGATGGACGGTTTTGATCATGAAGAAACCTCTCGAAAGGCCCCAACAACTGGTTTGAATGTTTCAAACGGCCCCTCTTGTATAAAATGTGGTGTTACAAAAGTCAATTAAGGTGATTTTCAATGCCGTGTGGGTCCGTCTAGGGATGGTTCATGGAGTCTATGAGGGGGTAGATGTTTGAACGGCAACGGTGGGGGGCTTTGTACCTCATGGAACCGGCTTTACGCTGAATAGCCTTTTCCCATATATATATATATATATATATATATATATATATATATATATATATATATATATATATATTGCAACGCTAGTTACACTACAACTTAACAAAAGACTTGGGAAATATGATAAAGAGGCTGCGTTTGTTCATCGCGATGGACTAAGCATTATTATATTGCGACATACTTCTGTACATAAAGCGGTTCGATCGGTTGATTGAGTTTCCCTTCTGGTGGGCTTTAGCATGGATGGCCAACAGTAGAAAATTAATAGTCATTGGCCAATCATAGATTTCTTATCCGTGCCCTTCAAATGGATGGTGAAAACAAAAACCATTAGTTATGAAATTTTTTTCCCGTAAGGGTTTTAAATACATAGGAACGGTTCAGATTCACCAGAGCATTAAGAAAATCAGAAGTGAATGAACTGCGATGTACCATATATGGTTCATCGAGAAAATCAGAAGTGAATGAATTGCGATGTACCATGTATGGTTCATCGAGATGGTCAAGAGAGCCCTTAACACAAATAAAGGGAAACGGATTGGCTACTCCCCCTGACACCAGCCCCGGAGCTGGTGGTCGGTGCTCATGTGGCCCCACCATGATGTATGTGTTTCATCCATTCCGTTCATCCATTTTTAAATATTTTATGTCTTTATCCAAAAAATGGGAGGGATATAAATCTCAAGTGGATCACACCACAGGAAAAAAATATTGATTGGATATCCATCATTTAAACTAAAACCATGTACTGTTTATTTGACATCCAATCCGTTGATTTCATAAAAACCCAGATGAAGGGATAAAACAAAGATCAACTTGATCCAATTCACTATGATCATAAAAAAAATCAGAAGTTCATTCGTTTTCTGTAATGTGGTCGACTTGAGACTGGGATAAATCATTTTTTTTGCAACCATGAATGATCTACAAAAATTGGAGATGACACATACATCATGGTTCATCGAGATGGTCAAGAGAGCCCTTAACACAAATAAAGACGTTGGGGATTGCGGAAGAGGGTCAGCATAGAAAGTGGGAGAGAGAGACGAGATAGGGTGCGTCAGGACACATGCTCACATGGCATTGCACATGAAAGAGCTCTTCCTCAAGACAAGGCCTGTCAGTTCATGCACATATCCTCTTTGGGTTCCATCACATACACTGTTAGCCATTCACTAGTTTTGAGGAACATGGCCCACGCCATCATGAGTCCTATTTATAGGATATGGCCCACATCATCATCGGTCCTGATTATAGGATGGTGACAAATATCATAAGTGCACAAGATCTAGACCACTAATCTGGTGTGCTCCACTATGTATGAACCAAAGCCCGAAAATCAGGCCTGATGAATGATCCTAACGGTTCAATTAGGGGGGAAAAGGGATCACCATAATCATAATATGATATTGATCATCCCACCGTCTAAAAGTGATCCATGATTGTAGAAACGACTCGAGGGTTCCGTATGCTGATTAGCTGTTTTCAAGTTTAATAAAGGTAGGTGAGGCCCACCAATTATCAGACATACAAAACTACTTGGTGGGCCCCATCTTATGATAACTGTTAGATTGTTTAGGAAACAGCTATTATTCCATGTACCTATGATACAGCTTAGACTCTACCCAATCGTTTCTCATTTGACTAAGAAATATAGGAACCTGGAGCGGAGGATTTGTACAGTATACAAGGGTTTTCAGTTCTTGCAACTGGACCCTGGTTGAGGAATGCATATCATTCGTTTTTTGGCTCGCACGATGGACAGTGATGCTGGTAAGTTCTTCGTGGTTGGAAGATCCTAGCCAACCATTCTTTCTTTGGATTGAATGTTGAACCATTCATCCGTAGACCACAACTTGAAGGGTAAAAAGTATTCAACTGAGGAGACTTAATTTTTTTAGTAGATCCACCCACAGCGATATGCAATAGACCAATGGTCCGGATCACTGAACGATGGCCCCCATTAGTTAGAATTCAAAACTGGAAAGCAGGAATCTGGCACAAAGCCTCGGGTGAAGGCTTTTATAATTCAGCTTGACCAATAGATGTCATGCAGCTTTGCTAATCCTACACGCGTGTACAGGTCAACTAATTCACAACCGCCTGTCATAGAGATGACATGTAAAATATCCAAGCCATCCATCAGAAGGCTACCACTAAGTAGATTCCCTCTGCCAAGAATCCGATAACAGAAAAAACAAAAACGTTCAAATAGTCAGGTGGGCCACAATTAACAGAACAAAAATCTACAGGGCGAGGTCCAGCTGATGGATGGCTTGGATATTTCACATGTGTGTGGGCTTATCAAAGTTCAATGTCGTATATTAAGTAGACAAAGCAACCCAATGGCAAATTACTAATAATTTAAATCTCCAGGGGCACTTTCCTGAATATAACACCTATAAATACATAGTCATGTGTATATGCTTCCCTGCACAGCTTGTATAGGTGTTTGTTGTAGGCACATAGAGAGAAATGGTGGCAAGGGTGGTGGAATCAAGCACTGGAAGTCATGGGCTGATGAACATGAGGCATCAACAACAACAACAACAACAGCATGAGGTGAAGGGCAAGAGGGAGAATAAGCAAGATGGGGTAGTGTTGCATTGCAATAAGGGGAAGAGTAGCAAATTCAAGAGGAGTAGTATCAATGGGGAGGAAGATGCAACTTCCTCAGCCATACTATTCTTGGCTTGTATTGTATGTGCTCCACCTTACTCTTCCTCAATATAGTTTCTTCTCTCTTTTTCTTCCTTGACAACTTGTAGTTGCACTTATCTTTTGTACTTTGTCTTATCCCAACCTTAAGATGAAAGGAATTGCAGTACTCTCTCTCTCTCTCTCTCTCTCTCTCTCTCTCTCTCTCTCTCTCTCTCTCTCTCTCTCTCTCTCTCTCTCTCTGTGTGTGTGTGTCTGTGTGTGTGTGTGTGTGCGCGCGCGCTAAGTTGCATTTCTCTCTCTCTGTTGTGTGCTAAGTTGCATTTCCTCTCTCTCTGGTGTGTGCTAAGTATTTCGTCTCTCTCTGTTGTGTGCCAAGTATTTCCTCCCTCTCTCTCTCTCTCTCTCTGGTGTGTGTGCTAAGCTGTATTTTGCTCACGTGATGCCCACATGCATGGAGGAAAACTTTGTTGCACTGGAAGACTGTGGTGCTTGATACACAGGCAACTATATATTGCACACTTGGAACGCAAGTAACTCGGATTAAGCCGTAGAAATTTCGGGCTGCAATTTGAATGGATCATAAATGAATGCCCACACGATTGGTAGACTTCTAGTGGACGGTTGAGATGAAAAGTAGCCAAACAGTTCTATATCAACAGACACATCTCCACGAATCAGACGCTAATATTGTTCGACCAATCTGATTTTGGGATCATATAACCATGGCTAGGATTCGATTCCAACCATACCAACGGCTTGGATCACTGAACCATGGGCCCTACTTCTATATAGACTTTACAAAGACTCAACCGTGCACTGAATAATACCACTTATCTCTAATTTCTTATAAATTGGCGTCTTGGCCTTTTCACTCGCTTGGATGGTAATAAACGGTGAATGGGGGTGAGCCCCACTTCTGCACATGGTTTGCAGACGATATTCTCTCTAAAAAGTAGACATGTTAAATGAAACAGTGGAAAAGAGGTCCTACTCCAGAGAGAATTTTTCGTACTCCGGCAGACTGTGAGGGTTGATTTGCAGGCACTAAGAAATTGTACAGGTGGGGCCCAGTTTCGATGTAGCTGATTGGTTTACATTTAATGGATAGTCTAACTGAAAATAGTCTCATCGATCATCGGCTATGATTGTTCAATTGGTCTGACTTTTGGATCATGGCCTATCTACAGTGGACCCGGCAATTTGTATGATCTAGATTGAGTTGATGTATGCTATATCAACCATCAGACACTTCAGAGTATCAAATAAATCCAGATGATTCCAGGATTCTTGGCAGAAACGTCTACTCATCTTTCTTTCTCTTTTTTTTTTTCTTTTCTTTTAGACACGCACACACACCCCCACACACTCACGCTAGTGGACTTTCACCGCCTATGGGCAGTCGAACCATTGACCGGGAGTTGAAACTCCGGATAGAAACGTCTACCCATCTTTGGATTCTTGACTTAAACAGAAGTACAATGTAAGACCCATCTTTAGTTAATATAATCCATTGATCTGGTGAGCACCATAATGGAAGGGCCACGAAAGTGTAATCTCGAGCCATTTTGATTCTTGAATTGAAACTATGAGGATAATGTGGGGGCCATCTTTAGGTAAGATAAGCCATTGATCTGGTGGGAAATTTTTAGGGGAAATTGACCGTATTGACCTCGAAGTTTTGAGTCAATTACTTAGAAAGTTATGATATTCCATATATCGTAAGAGTGATCGTCGGACAAAAATGCTCCTATCCTTGGTTACGGTTCTTGAGTGAAGTAAAAGTCACCTGCTGCTTCAACGCCTGAGAAAGCTACGGATCGGCTACTCCTCCTGTCGTTAGCCAATGGCTGGTTCTCGGTGGTCGCTGGGACCCACTACCATATATGTATGTGTTTTGTATATATTTTTCCAGATCATTTTATGGTATGAGACCAAAAACGAGGTATATCCCAACTGCAAGTGAAGCACATTACAAGAAACCGTGTTAAATGAGCATCGTAGACAATTAAAATGATCCCTCTCATTTTTGAGATAAAGCACTAAAATGATTTGTCAAAATAGATGAACGACCGTGCCTTCCACTGTAAAAACAGATGAATGGAATGGATGAAACACATACATCATGGTTGGGTCCATGGCTAGTGACAGCGGGAGTAGCCAATCCGTTCTCCCCTGGAGAATACCGAAGAATATATGAGCTGGGAAGGGCCAAATGTCGCCTTTCACATGCACCTTTTACAGACATTCTTCTTCTTCTTTCGTTTTCATAGAAAACTAAAGATCCAGGGACCAACTGCCAGAGAGGGATGTTGTTTGTCCTCGTTTGAAATTCTCTTCCACCACGAGGTCCGTATTTTATTTTTTTGTAAGCATTTTGATAAGGTAAAGGAATATCAGAGTCGAGAAGGTTCTTGTCACGTGAAAGGAGCCTACTGTAGGGCACACCTCGATCAAACCTCCACCACTGATAGTAGAAAATCACGACTTTACGTTTTCAAACCTTCCACCCTCATCAAACCTTAACCACCGACAGTGACAACCACGACCCTTCACATATTCAAAACCATGACCCAGACGAAAGATCGTGGTTCCTATGCGCATCGGTTCTTGGTTGTCATGTTATAAGGATCGTGCTTTTCATATACACATGAGTCATGGTCATCATGTTACATGGGCCATGGTTAGCAGATGTTATGGGTCGTAGTTGTCATGTTATAAGGATCGCACCTTTCATTGCCCTGTGAACCACGACCCATTTCAGTTGAAAACCACGACCCTTCAAGTGGTTCGTGGTTCTCAATCACGACACCTATCTAACATATCAACCACGACCCATATAACGTGTCAACCACAATGCAACATAGTGGGGCCAACAAGTTAGGGCTTTAACGCGGCCCTTATAACCACGACCCTTACCACATGACAATCATGACCCTCACCACGACCCTATATGACATTCTATTACACCCAAAAATTACATTATACGTGAACTCCGCAAGATGACAATAAAATCAACAAGTGAACTTTCGTTTAATTACAAGAATAACAGGATAAGAAAGAAGAAGAGTGACTAGATGGGAGCTACAGGTGGGCCAATTTGAGGTCTTCAAATCTTTTAGCGGCCTCAGCTTTCGCTTCCTTTGCCGCGTTGTACCTCTCGATCCAGTGCAACATTTTTTCGTTAAAGTCCTGCTCGCGAGACCAAGTGGAACAACACCGCTCGATATCCCTATCCGTCTCAAAGAAATTATCTCCGAGTTACCGGAGTGCTGAAATTATCTTCAGAATTTCCTGTGAAGGTCGTTGATCTTTAGGAAGATCGACAACATCCCTAAGGAAAGGGAATGGATCACTCATAAAGGAAGAACGCAAAAAGGACTCGATGCCTTTTGCGAATATCTTATCCATTATTTTGATTGAAAGAGCAAAGAAATCCATGAATGTTGAAGGTGTTGCAATAAGGATTCTGGTTCGAATTGGCTTGTGAAAATAATTTGAAACCCAAGTACCACTTTTATAGGCCAGTAAACGAGTGGTTAATGTGATTAGGATGTCGTGCGACTATTGGTTTTCCGATGTTAGGACTACCGTTTTCGGGATTACGGGGAAATAGCGAAATGAATGCGATCTCCTGAAAAAAAAAATGTGACGCTATTACCGAATGGGTCGTGGATATGACAAACAATGGGTCGTTGTTGTCATCCACAATGGATCGTGGTTGGGAACCACCACCTAGTGTGTATGACAACCACGACCCTGTCGTGTGATCGTGTTTCACATGCACATTGGATCGTGGTTGTATTCCACTTAGATTGTGGTTTTGATGAACAATGGATCGTTGTTGTATATGGGTCGTAGAACGTGGTTGCCAACCACGATCCATATTTCGTGACAACCACGACCCATATCAGCTGACAACCACGACCTGTCCTACATAAAAACCATGACCCATATAACATGACAACCACGACCCAAACAAGTTGGGCCTTGCAATAAGGATTCTGGGTCGTGGTTAATGTGATTAGGATGTCGTGTGACTAGTAGTTTTCCGATGTTAGGAATACTGTTTTTCGAGATTACGGGGAAATAGCGAAATGAATGTGATTTCCTGAAAAAGAATGTGACGCTATTACTGAATGGGTCATGGATATAATGAACAATGAGTCGTTAATGTCATTCACAATGGATCGTGGTTGGGAACCACCACCCAATGAGTATGACAACCACAACCTTGTCATGTGATCGTGGTTCACATGCACAATGGATCATGGTTGTATTCCACTTAGATCGTGGTTTTGATGAACAAGGGATCGTTGTTTTATATGGGTCGTAGAACGTGGTTGCCAACCACAATCCATATTCCATGACAACCACGACCCATGTAACATGAGAACCACGACCCATATCAGCTGACAACCATGACCCAATGTGAATGATAACCACGAACCAACGTGGATGATAACCACGACCCATTTAAGATGACAACCAGTATCCTGCATTCATGACAAGTTGTACATTCAATTTTTTCGCAGATTAACCAATATTGGAAGTGTATGGGTCGTAGGCCTATATTATGCTATTATGATGGAGAGAGTGTATATGACTAGAGAGTGTTTACCTACGATGGTGGAGACTCAAAGAGATTTGTTGTGAGTGATGATATTACATATCAACAGCTCCTAAATAAAATAAATTAGATTACGAAGACTACATCGGATGAATTCAATTTGATAATTAAAGTTGTGTACAGTGATGCACTACATGGATTCCTCCACCCACATATAATCAAAGACGATGAAGATCTCGAAGCATATATGTTATTCTAGGGACAGTCTCTTTCAACACAAATACCATTGTATGTAGAGAAAGTAAGGCGTTGTCTTTTCGTTGAGGATAACAACATAAATTATACTTTACATTTGAACCCATCGTCTCCTCATTTGTAGCCTGCAAGCAATGATCAGATAGTCGATGATTCCGATATACCTAGCCCTTCAAGTAATGATAGATATCATAATCGAGGAGTCGAAGATTGTGATATAAGCGGCCCTTCATGGAACGATACATATCATGATCTAGGCAATAATGACTGGGATATACCTGGCCCTTCAAGTAATCATAGATATTACGATCGAGGAGTCGACGATTGCGATATAAGTGGCCCTTCATATAACGATACATATCATGATCTAGAGAATGATGTGTCTGTTGATCCATCCGTGCAGGTCAATTCGTAGCCTACAAACTTAAATTTACCTATACTGGTGTATGAAGAAAATGAAGATATTCCTAGATCATTGTATACTATTTTCGCTCTATCTGATAAAGCTTTTGTTAATTCAGATCATCAAGGATATCCAGAATTTGTGAAAGATCCAATCAAAATACATGTCGGGCAAGTGTTCAAGGACAAAGGTCGATTGCAACATTTTCTATGTAAATTGCGATTCGCCACAAGTTCCAGTATAAGGTCTTAAAGTCTACCAAGCTGAGATATACGATTAGGTGCATTATAGAAATTTGTAGTTGGAGGATCCATGCTTCAAAGTTGGACGGCACAGGGATGTTCAAGATAAAGACTTACAACTCAAAACATGCATGTAGCATGTCGTTTGAGGCGATACGCCACCCTGAGTTAACGATCGTGGATGACGGTCGTGATATAGTAACCTCGAAGAGGAAAGGAAGAGACCATCGCCAAGCTACCGGTTTGATAAGTAGTGAATTTGGCGTTGGTTGTATGAGTTCAGGACTGACTTACACACTAAAAGAAATTCAATATCGTATGAATGAGATGTACGGGTTTGAGATCAGCTACAAGAAAGCTTGGAAAGGTAAAGAGATTGCAACGGAATAAGTCTTGGGATTTTATGAAGGTTGTAAGACCCGTATTCTAGACCGTACCTTTCGTAGGCTTCCGCGGTCTTCCTGGTCAAATTCCGGCAACCTTCGACCCTTAACCAGCATTTGCGCGTGACCCTGCGTCATCCGTCGTCAAACTGAATTGACTCAAACCGAGACTTGTACCCTTGCGACCGCGCAGTCACCGCGATTCCGATGCCGAGACTTGCGTGCCGATGCGACACCCAGGCCAGGAGATGTGGGCTCGCGTTCAGTGCGAGGAAAACACAGTGCGTGCGAATTCCGAGAGAATCTCTACGACTTGTCACCTCAATCAATCAATCAATCCCATCAAGGGTTAAGTACACATCACCTCACACCCTTTCCCAAGCAACCCCAAAAGTCAAAAGTTTCTTACACACTCCATTCCTTTCTTACACAACCTACCCCTAAAGTCAACAAACTCTTACACCACCCATCCCTCTCTCCCCCATCCATCACTCCATCCCATCCCATCTCTCTCTCTCTCTCTCTCTCTCTCTCTCTCTCTCTCTCTCTCTCTCTTATTTCTCCCTTCTTTTCCAAGCAACCCAAACCACAAGAAAACAATCCCACGTCTAAGCCTCTCCAAGCTCTCCCAACCAACAAGTGTGGTCCACCTTCCTACTCTCTCATCTCCCATCTCAACCATCAAAATTTCATCTCCTCCGTTAGGATCGAAACTAAGGAGCAAAGGAAGTCAAGGGAGCAAGAAGAGAAGATCTAAGGTGGGTGATCCACCGTTGATTTTGTTTTAAGGGCCCACTTGTGGTGGGACCCATTTTGATGTATGTGTTGTAGATCCTAGAGGGGCCCATTGTGGCGGGGTCCCTCATAACACCGTTTATCTCTCTCTCTCTCTCTCTCTCTCTCTCTCTCTCTCTCTCTCTCTTTTTGTGGCCCACCTTGATGTTGATCCATGCCATCCACCTTTGTGGTACCTGCCAGATGTATGCTTCAGATCCACACCGTCCACATTCCCGGACGGTGGGTTGATCATGAGGTGTACGTTATATCCTAACCATCCATCCATCCACCGTCAGCTATGGACGGTGGAGCCCACCTTTTTATGTGTTGTAAACTACACCGTCCATCCATTGCTGGACGATGGGACCCAGGTGCATGTGTAGGGTCTCCACCGTCCAGACGTGGCAGGTGGGACCCACTTGATGAATGTATTTCATATCAACGTCGTATGCCCATCAAGGACGTCCAGAGTCTGGACGATTTACCAAAAAAAAACAAAAAAAACAAAAGAAAGAAAAAGAAAAGTAAGGAATATAATATAATAATATATTTATATATTATATACATAGATCATGGGTGGTGGGCTCCACGTGGTACCCACCTGTTGAGATGGTAGGGTGGCTGGAGTGCCCTGCACCAGCAGCTGTTGAAACAGCAAGGTCTGGGGTCTCACCTGCTATCCACACCGTCCATCTGATGGACGGTGGGACCCCACCTCTATGCATATGTTACTTTCACACGGTCCAGACATCTGGATGGACGGTGGAAATCCACTGTGACACGTGTGCATATCTGACCGCCCATTTTTGGGGGCACGTGGACCCACCTTGATGATGGTTGTCATCCAGACCGTCCGTCCGTTTGGACGTCCAGGACACCTGGTTGTATGGCAATACAAATATCTGCTGGATTCTTACGTCAGCAAGGCCTGTGGGTCTGATTTCATCCCAGCCGTCCACTGGACGGTGGGAATCGGCAGCACTATAGCTGCTGTGTACATGGCAGCAGTCCGTGGGCCCTCCAATGATGTATCTGTTATATCCCACGGCCCATCTGATGGACGGTGGGACCAACCGTGATTTATGTGTTTTATACACACCGTGCATCCATTCAGCTCGTGTGGGGCCACCTTGATATATGTATTCCGTATTCAACCATCCATCCACTTCCCACCAGACGTATATGATCTTTATATATATATATATATATATATATATATATATATATATATATATATATATAAATATTTCATGGTGGGGCCACACCATGTGGGAGCCCACCTTGCTAATATTCAAACCGTCCATCCATCTAACGTGCAGGGACCCACCCATGATGTATATGTTGTATTCATACCGTCCATAGTATGGACGGTCAGACCGTCCAGATCAGTGGGACCCACAAGGGCATGTGTTTTATACACACCGTCCAGCGTCCAGACCTGGACGCTGGACTTCTTTCGTCAAATATATATATATATATATATATGGTGGGCCCATGTGGGACCCACCTGCTGGATGGATTGGCCATGTACTGCACACCAGCTATTAGCTGTGTTTTGCCGTCAGCAACTTTTGTGGGGCCCACCTTGATAATTGTATTTTATTTATGCCATCCACCTCCAGCTGGTGGAGTCCACATGAGATATGCGTTGTATCCACCATCCATTCTTGTGGCCCCCACGTTAGTGGACTGAACGTCCAACAAGCGGCCCACAGTTTTGTATGTGTTATGTATCTATGATGCCCACCTGCTGGCATGAGATGGGGGCCACTTGTTATGTATATGAGGCCCATTAGTGCGGTCCATTGATGTAGCCCACTTGATGTGTATGAGGCCCATTAGTGCGACCCATTGATGCGGCCCACTTGGTGTATACGAGGCCCATATGATGGGGCCCGACCTGATGTACACTAGGCCCATTATGATGTGTATTAGGCCCTTATCGTGCGGCCTATTGTGACGTGTATTAGGCCCATGACGCGTGGCTCGTTTAATGTATTCGAGACCCAGATACGTGGCCCATTTAATGCATACGAGACTCATGTGTAGGGCCCACCTGTTGTGTATATTCGAGGCCTGATGTGATGTATGTTAGCCCGTGTGACGAGGCTCATGTGAAGTAAATGAGGCCCATCATGATTGTACGTGAGGACATAGGCCCAATATCTGTTTAGCCGTATGTAGGCCCATTATCTTCGTGGGTTAACCCAAATAAGTGGGCCCCATTCCCCGTAGACGGATGACTCTGTGCTATCGGATTTGATATAACCACGGCTGAGTGCCAATCTTTATACTATAGTTGATCGGCTGATCATCTATGGACCTGGCTTCGTTTATCTACTGATTATTGACCGATTCCAATTGTTATGGCAGACTGCCGATTAGCGATCGAGGTCGATTGTCGTGACTGATTGCCGATTTCCGATTGTTGTGATCGATTTGCCGTTTTCGATTGTCGTGGCCGATTGCTGATTCCGATTGACTTGACCGATTGCCGATTAGCGATCGAGGCCGTTTATCATGACCGATTGCCGATTCCGATTGACGTGACCGATTTGCCGACTCCGATTATTGACCGATTCCGATTGTCGTGACCGATTGCCGATTAGTGATCGAGGTCGATTGTCGATTTCCGATTGACGTGACCGATTTGCCGATTCCAATTATCGATCGATTCCGATTGTCGTGACCGATTTGCCGATTTCGATTGTTGAGACCGAGTATCGAGGTCGGTTCTGAGTGACGATTCCAATTGTTGAAGCCGATTCCAATTGTCGAGACCCATTGTGATGTATTCGAGGCCCATGGGACATGGTCCATTGTGATATATTTTCGGCCCAGATGGTGAGGCCCAACTTGATATATATTGGGGCCGTGGGAGCGACCCATTGCGATGTATATTAGACCCGTGAGATGCGACCCACTTGATGTATATGTGGCCCATGAGTGAGGCCCATCGCAACGTGTACTAAGCTCTTAAGTGAGGCCCATGGTATTGTATATTTGGCCCTAGTGTAAGGCCATGAGTCCATTGTACGTTAGGCTCTATATGGGTCATTCCTTGGGGGTAATGTTGGTTAAATGTCCACATTGTCAAGGTTGATTGTCGATGCCGGTTATTGATACCGATTATGAGTATGTGACCACATAGCATCATGATACATACCCATATGCATCATTTGCATGTTTGTTATGAGATATGGTTGACCATTGCATATGTCCTTGGATAGGTTGTTATGAGACTCCCTAATAGGCAAAGGTTATCTCACATGAGCGCACGATATGCGCAGGATTGGTGCATGACCGGATTGTATGACTTATGCATCTTGTATTGTGTGTTGTGATTACTGTGCGCCCTAGCGACATCAGGGCCGTAGCCTCCACAGGCATATCGTGGATGGCCAAATGGGACACCGGAAATGTTTGGTTCGAGCATCGGGCTGCAATAGATGGCCCTGGGTGAAAATCCCTAAAACCCTCTTGGTACCAGAGAACGCCCCAACGTCGAGACCGAGTGGATGTACATGAGCGCTCGAGTGCCGAATACCAGGAGGCCGCGTCTCCCACTGTGTCGTGGTCGGTTGGGAGGGGGTGCGGCCTTACCTGCCCAAGAAGAGGGGGCAATGCTAGGCTGAGTCTGACCAGCTCGAGGAATGGGTCCGCTATCGACGAGTCGGGCCCGATATTGGCAGGCGGATAGTGAGGTCTCTTCCACCCACCTTGTTGCGCGCAATGGAGCGGCAATCTGGTTTGGAGTGTAATAGACCCCGGTGATTTTCCAGAGGGGAACTGTACTGATATGTGGACTTATTGAGCAAGAATTGCATACTCATTCATTCATTCATTCACTATCCACTAAGTTTGGTGGTGCGCAACTATTTGTTACGTGTACCTTCGCATGGCCAGGATTTCGGTTGAGCGCGCGACTAACCTGAGATCAGGAGTTGACCACATTGAGTTTGACTATCCAGATTTAGGTATGGGACTGGTTTGGATAGAAGTCCCTTGTGGTGGACCCCGTAGCCCGCGATGCTACGTACTATCATCCCGACTTCACTCCAGCTTGGTCATTTCATTCGCACCGCATATTACATTGCATCCACAATACTTAGCGTTTGGGTTGTCATGTTTGTGCATTGATATGGCCGTTAGTACTCATACCTTGCATCGCATAGCCTTGGTACAGTTGATGACACTCATAGACTTATCAGTATATTTTCACTTATTTCGATATTGTATGATTTATGGCGTTGTATCATCGGCATCTAATATTTGGCTCGCTCTAACACCTCATTTGCATAGCTGATTTGCATTGTGTACCCTGATATTGTATGACTCATGGACTTGTCAGTACTTCCGCTTACTCTGATTACTCTGATATTGCTTACTTGACACTTACTTTGTGCACACACTTTCACCGCCCACTAAGCTTTCTATAAGCTTATGCACAATAGATGCGTGCAGGTGGCAGCAACATTGAGCTTGGAGCGTGCGGCGAACTTATGGAGTTTTGATTTTTGACATATGTATTTCCCTTTCAGCACTGTATTCAACTGTTTATATTAGTGGATATGTGATGATGATGTTGTCTTTGTGACATGGGTAAACTTGTGGTTATGCTTATTATGAGTTAAATGTACATTGAAAAATCCTCCTTGTAGGATCCCAGGATCGGAATTTGGCGTATAGGCACTAGGAGCCGAGAATGGGGTACTACGGAGGTTGTCGGCACCGGATTCAGCGATTAGGAATTTTGTGAGCCTGGTTTCCGAGTTTGGGGCATGACAAAGGTTCTTATAATGAGCTTCCGGTCTATCTCCACGAGTTGAGAAAGGCTAATTTCAGGACTGACGGAGTTACAGGTGAATGACAAAATAAAAAGTTTTGAACAATGCTTTATTGCAATTAGAAAATGCATAAGAAGCCTACATTTGCATATTCGGAGGGTCCTGTGTGTTGATGCGACAAATTTAACAGGAAAGTACAAGGGTGTTCTTTTCATGGCTACTGCATTGGATGAAAATAATCACATCCTCCCTGTGGCATATAGGATCAGGAATCCGAGAACAATAGTAGTTGGAGGTGGTTCCTTGGGATGTTATCTAAATCAATCGAGATTCTTCCAGGACTAGTTGTAGTGTCAGATCATCACCAAGGATTGGTCGGTGAAGTCCCTAACATTTTCCCATATGCGATCCATGGATATTGTGCTCATCGTATTCTTAAAATCATGAAGAAGGCATGTTCGGATGATTCTATGTGAAAATACTTTTTGGGTGCTGTTAAGACATACCGGACATTCACTTTTTGAGAGATGATGCGATGCATTCAAATGTTAAATCCCACATCATATCAGTTCCTTAATGGTATAAAAAAGGAAAGATGGGCATCAGTTTTCTTTCTTGGCATGAGGTATAACATTGTAACCACCAACATCGTTAAAAGCATGAATGCATTGTTTGTAAATGCACGAGAGTACCCCGTCACGAAACTTCTTGAATCAATAAGGAGTAAATCCAAAACTTCTTCCTCCGCCGACGAGACGAGGCCTTGACTTGCAAAGAAATTTTGACTCCTTGGGCAGAAAAAAGATTGTTCAAACTTTATCACTCGGAAGTGCGAAAGACACAAAGTATCGCGATTTTAATAGATGAGTTCCAAGTGACCGCACGGGGAATGACCGATGTAGTGAAGCTAAGAGAAGTGAAGTGTACGTGCGGTGAGTTTGGAAAAATGTTACTGCCTTGTGTTCATATGATAACGGCCTGTGATAAGTATCAGCTTGATATGCATAAATATTGTTTTCCATTCTACTTCAATGAAACATATCATAAAACATACCAAGGGTTAGTTTACCCAGTGCTTGACAAGGTACAATTGAACACTGCAGATGAATTGAAGGTTTTATGTGAGAATATAAAGCCTCCAGAAATGAGAAGATTTGTTGGAAGACCAAAAAAGGTTCGAATTACATCCCAGGGAGAAGATAGGCCAGCACCCAGATGCTCAAGATGCAAACAAATAGGTCACAATCAGCATCGATGCACTTTCGTCCCTGCAGGCTGAGCCACGAGGCTGATGATGACTTCTTATTTTAGTTTTTTTAATATTTTATTGTTTGTGATAATGTATTGTGAACTATAATATACTTATTGATTAATGAACCTTGGTGCATTTAACCACGATCCGTTGTGCATTTGAACCATGACCACAAAGGAAATCGTTAACTTAACAACGGGTCGTGGTTATCAACAACGATCCAACCTAAAAAACAACCATGATCAATTGAACATGACAACAACGACCCATATCAACTATGACCAATGCTTCATGTATACCACGGCTCATATAACACGACAACAACGACCCATATATCATTCTATTAAGGGTCCAATGGTTCGGATTGGCTTGTGAAAGTAATTTGAAACTCAAGTATCACTTTTATAGTATGGTCATTCAATGGTCAAGGCGTTGATTCCGAAGGGTCGCGCTGATTCTGAACGGTCGTATGGATTCCTAAGGGTCGCACTGATTCCCAAGAGATTATGGGAAGTAGCGACATTAATTCGATTTCCTGAAAAATCTTGTGGTCGTGAATATGACGAACAAGGGGTCGTGGTTGTAATCCACAATGGATCATGGTTGGGAACCACGACCCAGTGTGTATGACAACAATGACCCTGTCATGTGATCGTGGTTCACATGCACATTGGATCGTGGTTTTTATCCACGTTAGATCGTAGCTGTCATCCAACACTAGATCGTGGATAGGAGAAAAACGGAATGGCAACAATGACCCATACAATATGAGAACCACGACACATATAACATAACAACCACAACCCATGTTATATGGACCATCTCAACAGAGTTTTTCACCTCCCTGGGTGCCCATTGAAGATAACTGTTCTTCGTATTGTATTGTAATTATACTCGTGGTTGTCATGTTATATGGGTCTTTATTGTTACGTTATATGGGTCATGGTTATTACGTTATATGGGTCGTGGTTGTCATGTTATGTGGGTCGTGGTTGTTACGTTACATGGGTCGTGGTTGTAAGCTGATTTCATGTGGTGTGTTCCACCTTATTGTTATCATACACACTAGGTCGTGGTTCCCAACCACGATCCATTGTAAATGACAACCATGAGCCATTTTTCATTATATCCATGACCATTCCCTTCGGATTCAGCGCAACCCTTCGGACTCAGCGCCACAAGCTTTTTCAGCAAATCGCATTAATGTCGTCACTTCCCCATAATCCATTGGAAAACAGTGCGACCCTTCGAAATCAGGGTGACCGTTCAGAATCAGCGCGACCCTTCATAATCAACGCCTTGACCATTGAATGATCAGCCTATAAAAGTGGTACTTGGGTTTCAATTTACTTCACAAGCCAATTCGAACAAAAATCCTTATTTATTATTGCAACACCTTACGCATTCATGGATTTATCTGCTCCTTCAATCAAAATAATTGAGGAGATATTCGAAGAAGCCGTTGAGTCCCTCTCCCGTTCTTCCTTTAATGGTGATCTCTTCTCTTTTCTTAGGGACATTGAGATCTTCCTGAAGCTCAACAGCCTCCATAGGACATTCTGAAAATAAATTCTGAACTCCACTAACTCGACGATTTCAACGGGCTCCCGGCTAGCAGAAAAAACTATTGCATTTGGGTCGTGGTTCTGATTTTCGGCTCCTCCCAGAATACATCACATCCACGACCCATACCTCATGACAAACTAGAAATTGAGAGGGGCAAAATAGAATCCTTGGATGAGCGAGAGAGGAAGTGTTCAAGTTCCGAATTCTATTGCCTAACAGCGCCATATAACGTAACAACCACGACCTATATTACATGACAACAACCCATACAACATGACAATATGGGTCATGGTTATCACGTTGTATGGGTCGTGGTTGTCACATTATATGGGTCGTGGTTATCATATGATATAGGTCGTGGCTTGCATGTTGCATGTGGCGCTGATTTTGAAGTGTCGCGCTGAATCCGAAGTGGAACGAATAAAGGATGATAATATCCTCATTTGCAGACTTAAGTGGAAGAAACTTGCAGAGTCTTTCACATCACTGAGCTTCTCTTCTGGCACTGACTGTGTTATATGGGTCGTTGTTTCCCATGGAGTCGTGGTTGTTAAAGTAAGACATTCTCAACAGAGTTTTTCGGCTTGCTGAGTGCCCGTTGAAGAGAACTGTTATTCATATTGTATTGCAATTATGGTCATGGAGGACAACTCTATAGCTCAATGACAAAAATGATATGCCCCTGGTCATAAATGGGAAATAGCATGGGTCGTTGTCATGTAATATGCGATCGTGGTTCTCATGTGAAATGGGTCGTGGTTGTCACGTTAAATGGGTCGTGGTTCTCATGTTAAATGTGTCATGGGTATGACACTTTTCCCTATGATGTGATACAAATGACTAATATATTTAAATGAAATTAATGATACATGATGAAAATATGATTCCTTGTTAGATAGATGGAATGGATTTCATATAATCATGTTCCCACTTTACTGTTTATTTGAAATCCCAACTGTGCTCGGTGGCCTGGAAAGTTTCAACTATGGGTTCCATTGTCACAAATTTTTTTCTATTATGTGACCCGCACGAGCTCTAGATCAGATGGATGGGCGGCCCTGTTTATTGGTTCGTGAGTTCCAGTAGTTATGTCTCATTCAAGTCATGTCATATGAGTCATAGTTTGCATGTTAAAAGTGTATTGATTGTCAGATGACATGGGTCGTGATTCACATGACTAATGGGTCGTGGTTGTCGTATTACATGGGTCATGGTTGACATTTTACATACATTGTCTGTCATGTTTGTAATAGATCGTGGATATCATCCATATTGGATCGTTGTTAACAACCACGGCCATGAGTGAAAGCATGACCCATTAACATGACAACCACGATCCATGTATCATTAAAACCATGACCTATTGCTGTGTACACTATTTCCAACCTTCGGTCATGGTTCAAATGCATAACGGTTCATTATTATCATCCACATTGGGTCATAGTTGACATGATACATGGGACGCGATTGTCATTATATATGGCTTGTGGTTGTAATATTGTATAGGTCATGGTTGTTATGAAATATGGATCCTAAATGGAATGATATATGGGTCGTGGTTGTCATGTTATATGAATAGTGGTTGGCGACTTATATGGGTCGTGCTTGATGTGTAGCATTGTTCGTAGTTGTCAATTGATATGGGTTCATGGTTTTCATGTTATACGGGTCGTGGTTGTCGTGCTGCATGGGTCGTGGTTGACATTTTGCATGCGTCATGGCTGTCATGTTGGTAATTAACGTTCCATGCAGGATACAACAACGATCCATTGTTCATCATAACTACGACCCATGTCTATGACAACCACGATCCATTGTGCATTCGAACCACGCCCCATTGTCCATGACAACCAAGACCATTTGCACTTCATAAGAACGACCATTCGTACTAGCCTCAAGAAATCAAACCTCGACCATTGACAGTGTAACGCCCTGAATTTCGAGAGTCGAGCAAAGCTCTACTCCCGAGATCCAGCACATCACTTATGCAATATGGATAATGATGTTCAGATTTCGCCCATATTAACGAGTTAAACATGAGTGGGATTATACTAAAACACTATATCATACTCCGGATATAATTAAACTAAGCAAGCGGAAGTCTGAAACATATATATTTAAGTATGTAAGTGTTTCACAACCTCCAGAGTATGAGTATGTAACCGGGTTGAATATATACATGTATTATTTCAAAATAAACAAAATGTGGAAAAATAAATATGTCCAACTAAGCCAAATATCCCTGTAGTCCCTACGCATCGGCATGAGGTCTACATCGACCCGCCCAAGAGCTGAAAGTAGGAGAACTCCTCCTCCTCATCCATAAAGTCTTGCTCCATCATATAGACTTTGTCAGCACCTGCATCTAAACCAAAGCTTGGTTGGTATTTTAAAACACCATCCCAGAGTGAGAATGAGTGGCCAACTCAGTGATACTATAAAGCAAAAGTTAACATGTTATCAAGTCAATCAACCAGTAATGATAAAGCAACATAACAATCACTTCCTAACTACTCTTGTTAAGGCAAGAATGGAGTGCAAGTAATGATGTATGCCCTCGTATCAAAGCTCCCTCACAAGCGACTCTGATAACCTATTTCACATATGACATCATTGCCTCCGGTGCAACTTCATTGCCTTTAAAGCACATCCTAACTAATGCAGTGCGATGCATGGTCATGTTAGCCAAATAATTAATTTAGCTTATTCACACAACAGATTTTGGGAAGCTAGGGTACCTCCCTTTATATCATTGACCCGAACCAAATGATCCATCTAGGTTCGTCACTCTTAGTTAAGCACATACGATAGGCAAGTTATAGGGTTATCACTCCTAATGAAAAGCAGTCAATAGGTAAGTTCAAAAGTTTATACTCGCGGTCATTACGGAGAGGCTCGTCACCTCAGCGTAGGCCGACAACATGAACATGGTGTCTCATACCACCATGCCTGGCTCATGAGCCTTAGCAGATTATGGTACTATGGTTAAAGTGGGCCTTTACATTGGTGAGGGGTACCTTAGGTTCAAGCAGTAGTGTCCATACATGGTAAACACATAATATGCCAATTAGTTTATTAGGCAAGTTCGATTGGTACGGGCACATGCTGACTTAATTGACATGGAGCGCATTAGCACCCCTCAAGGCCTAACCACTGTCGACAATCGTCGTGCGACCCGAATTCGTTGAATTTTTCTAATGTGGCGTGACTAATTTGGCCAATCGAACAGGGACTGTTACCGATTGCCTGAGCTACGTTGTAGCCCCAATCTTACTCAGATGCAGCAAATAAATACATGTAATAATCATTTCAGCATTTAACAAACAATCCAAGTGAATTCTTCATTTGAGCATTTCATCAAACACATTGATCATGTTACCAAGCACTTGCATTTTATCCATAAATTTACGTAGAGGCAAATATGATTACATGAAAGAAACTATACATATGTATAAGGTAATAAAGAATCTTATCTTAACACTCGTAATAAGTACAAATCATCAACAATTTCTCATTCAGACAATTTAACAAACACTTATACTACACTTCACCAAATACATAGACTAGGTTAGTTACAACATATATTTTAGCAATTCCTTATACGGAGAGATCAACGTGCATATGACAATGATTAACCCTAGATCAGTAATCATGGCAAGTACAAATCATATTCAAATGCTCATTCAAACATTTCAACAAACACATGGAATGCATCTTTTACTCATCACAGTTCATGTGTACATTTCCTACAGAAATTGGCATATCTAAGACAATACGGCAGCAATCAAGTCAGACATAAATCATTAGCTAACATTAAAAGCATTGATAACTATAACCTAAGCGTTTATAGTCCACACCTTTCGTCGGGATGCTCGATTCAGACTCGGGCACCTAAATGACGTAATAAGTTAACTAGTTTGACGAATAATCAATCTGGATCTCTACAACGACATTAAGGTTAGGTTTTCTTATCCAAAATTGTAGTCGAAACAGGTTGTGTAGTCTAACAGGATGGAGATTCAGTATGTGGAGTCACGGGAGAGGATTCCTGCAACGGTCTCCCAAGATCTCTCTTCTCTCTTTCCTCTTTTCCCTTCTTTTTTCTCTCTCTCTCTCTCTCCCTTAGGGTTTTGGAGAAATTCGTATATGAGAGAGGTGGGGTGAAATAAGAGCTATTTATAAGCCCAGAAGTGATGCAAATGGCCCTAGGGCCACCGTACACAGGTTATATCCTTTGGGCAATTGGTTTTTTACAAACAGGGTTCACAGGGAGGCCTACTACTCACCTACATCATAGGGTGCATTCCCTGACAATGGATATATATCAGGACATGATTTCGGTGCAATCAGATAAGCCGATTGACCATAGAGAACCTAAGTCAGATCAACGGTTATACTTACTCGATCAGGGCCACAGTTATACGGATATGTGCAGAAAAATTTTCTTTCCCCATGGGTGAAGTTTGGTCAGAAACCGACGGTCCGAAATCCTCAATTTCACGTGAGAGTGAACGACCCAATTTACTTAAGTTTTGGTTCATTTTCTAAAGGTATTCGCGTTTCTCACGCACTTTACTCATGGCTCAAGTTGTACATTTTTGGACACTATTTGAGCTTAATTCCCACAATGGTTGTCAAGCCGAGTAGGACAAACATAATTCTATAGTTTCGGAACTAGTGGCCTATTAACGAGCGATGTAGAGCTTGTTCAAGAAATTGAGACATTTCTTGAATGAATTAAGTATCAAGATTTCTTGTGCGCAATTATTAGGGTTTGGATTAGCTAAGTTCATAGTGTGACATATTCGCAACCAGTAAAAATGAAGATTAGATTATAATCACTCTAAACCGTCGGTTCTTAAGCTAAAAGGAAATTGACTCAGTTTGGTTTGTTAATTAAGATCCGACCCTTAGTTATCACAACTTTTAGCATGTCTTTATTTAGTTACGGCCATCTCAATTAGTTAGTGATAGGTCGGCTAAAATTGGACCCTACGTGAATAAATCCTGAGGCTAAGCTCGATGTTTAAGTGATTGGGCGAATTCGTTGGTCTTCTACGGTCGATTAATCCTATTTGTACGGTTCTTTATCAGTACAAGCCACATATAAGCCCATCTCGAGTGTCGAGGGTCAGTAAGTGATCACGTGGCTAGTTATAAAAAAGAAATTTTAAGATTTTTTAAAAATTTCAAAATAGCGAAAATTCGGGGTGTTACAGACGGTGAAAACCACAACCCCTCAGGATGTAAAACCACGACCCTGATAATGGTTCATGGTTCACATGCATAGTGGATCGTGGTTGTTATCCAGATGGATTGGATTTGTTACAATCATATCTGTCGGCCTCAGTAGCTTTGTACAACAAGGGGTACAAGAATATCTGTGTGCACAGTCAATCGGCCTCCCTCTGTAGCATTGATGCGTTTGACTGCTCTAGCGTATAGATGACACATATCATGGAACTGGACTCCCGTGACTTGCCATATGGTACATATATCATACGCACAATGATGGCATGATTTGAACCACAAAAATGAGTGAAATCACTTATCAAAACTCTAAATTCACTTAAATATAATAGATCTTATGCACATGAATCCATACTATACAAATCAGCAAAAGTAATGTGCTTATCCATACGACAGTAATGCAGGAAAATTTTGTGTATCACACTACTCCTCCATACGACAATAACGCAGGAAATTAGCTGACAACCACAACCCATATAACATGACAACCACAACCCCTATAACATGACAACAACGATCCATGACAACTACAACAAATATAATATGACAACCACAAGCCATATGTTCTTTTTGCAAATCTCTCAAGTTTGCCCCGCTTAATTTCTATGTTGCCTCGCTCATTGATATTCAAGATAAACGTCTCCATCCACATTATCTTCCACTTAATTCCAGGTGTTCTTTTTGCAAATCTCTTAAACTCTACGACACACACACACACACACACACACACACACACACACACATATATATCCATGGGATTTTTCATATCTACATATGCCATGCCGAGACTTTGACGGGTTGTCTAACGTCACAACCGTGACCCAAAAAACTGCATAACCACAAGCCATACAACATGAGAACCACGACCCATACAACTAAGACCCTTATAACATGACAACCATGACCCACATAACATGACAATCACGACCATATTTACAGTATAATATGGAGAGCAACTTGGTTCAAAGGGCACCCAGCGAATCGGTGGAGAATGTCTTGTTTTAGCCTGATCAAAAACTCCGTTGAGAAGGTCGGGCTTAAACAAGCCATTCTCCACCCATTCGCTGGGTGCCCCTTGAACCAAGCTACTTTGCATATTGAGTTGTAATTATGGTCATGATTGTCATGTTATATGGGTCGTGGTTATCATGTTATAAAGGTCATGATTGTCATGTTGTATGGATCATGGTTGTGTAGTTTTATGGGTCGCGATTGTGATGTTAGACAACCCATCAAAGTCTAGAAATGGCATATATAGATATGGTGGTTGTGATGCATTCTGGGAGGAGAAGGAAATCAGGTCAACCACGACCTATTGGCAATAGTTTTTCTACTAGCTGGGTGCCCGTTAAAATTGTCAAGTTGCTAGAGTTCGAAAATTGTCTTTAGAACTTCCTATCGAGGCCATTGAGCTTCAGGAAGATCGTCAACATCCCTGAGGAAAGATAATGGATCACCAAGAAAGGAAGAAAGCGAGAGGGACTCAATGGCTTTTTCGAATATCTCTTTCATTATTTTTAATGAAAGAGTAAAGAAATTCATGAATGCGTCAGGTATTACAATAAAAAAGGATTTTAGTTCGGATTGGCTTGTGGAAGTAATATGAAGCCCAAGTTCCACTTTTATAGGCTGGTCATTCAATGGTCAAGGTATACGATTCCAAAGGGTTGCCGATTCGAATAGTAACAAGGATTCCGAAGGGTCACGCTGATTCCCAATAGATTACATGGAAGAAGCGACATTAATGTGATTTCCTAAAAAAAAAAAAGGATGTGGAGTTGATTCCGAAGGGTCGCGCTAAATCCGAAGGGAATGGTCGTGGATATAACGAACAATGGGTCGTAGTTGTCATCCACAATAGATCGTAGTTGTGAACCACGACCCAGTGTGTATGACAACAATGACCTTGTCGTGTGATCATGGTTCTCGTGACATTAGATTATGTTTTTAATCCACGTTGGATCATGGTTGTCATCCAACGCTAGACTATGGATCGGAGGAAAATAGAATGGCAACCACAACCCATATAACATGAGAACCACGACCCATATAATTGACAATTGTTCATCTATTTTTTGCACATCATTTTAAGGCCTAACCCAAGCTGCACTCTCACATTTCTCTGGTCATTCAATGCTTAAGGAGCTGATTCCGAAGGGTCGCGTGATTATGAACAGCCGCATACTGATTCCACGGCAGTTATGTGGAAGAAGCTACATTAATGTGATTTCCTGAAAAAAGAAGGATGTGGCGCTTATTTCGAAGGGTCACGCTGAATCCGAAGGGAATGGTCATGGATATGACGAACAATGGGTCGTAGATGTCTTCCACAATGGATCGTGGTTGGGAACCACGACCCAGTGTGTATGACAACAACGACCATGTCGTGTGATCGTGGTTCACGTGCACATTGGATCGTGGTTTTAATCAATGTTGGATCGTGGTTGTCATCTAAAGCTAGACCGTGGATCGGAGGAAAACAGAATGGCAACCATGACCCATGTAACATAACAATCACAACCCACATAATATGACAACCATGACCCATATAAAATAACAACCACGACCCATATAACGTAACAACCATGACCCATGTAACGTAACAATCACCACCATAATGACAATACAATATGAAGAACAGTTCTCTTCAACGGGCACCCGAGGAGATGAATAACTCTGTTGAGAATGTCCATATAACATGGGTCGTGGTTCTTATGTTATATGGGTCGATACTTTCCTGTATTCCCTTGGGAATCAGCGCGATCGTTCAAAATCAGCGCGACCCTTCGAAATCAGCGCCTTGACCATTGAATGAACAACCTATAAAAGTGGTGCTTGGGTTTTTACTTACACAAGCTAATTCGAACCTGAATCCTTATTGTAACACCTTATGCATTCATGGATTTATTTGTTCTTTCATTCAAAATAATGGAGGAGATATTCAAAGAAGTCATCGAGTCTTTATCGCATTCTTCCTTTATTAGTGATCCCTTCTCTTTCCTTAAGGATGTTGACGATCTTCCATAAGCCCAACGGCCTTCACAAGAAGTTTTGAAGACAATTTTCGAACTTTGGCAACTCGACAATTTCAACAGGCACCCAGCCAGCAGAAAAACATTGTTGAAGAATAGTTCTCTTGAATGACATTGGACTACTTACCTTCTCTTCGACTACCTTCTCTTTGGCAGCAACACGACCCTTCAGAATCAGCACGCCGCATGATAATAACTACTTCCCTTACAATATGACAACCACGACCATTAAATCATGACAACCACGACCATAATCACAACATAATAGGAAGAACAGTTCTCTTCAACAGGACCCAGCAAGCTGAAAAACACTTGTAAGAATGTCTTGTTTAAGCCCGACCTTCTCAACAGAGTTTTTGATCAGGCTAAAACAAGACATTCTCAACAGAATTTTTTTGCTGGCTAGTTGCCTGTTGAAGAGAAATATTCTTCATATTATAAATGTGATTATGGTCATGGTTGTCATGTTGTATGGGAAGTAGTCCCATGTCTCATAGGTCGTGGTTGTCATGTTATATGAGTCGTAGTTGTCATGGATCATAGTTACTATCATGTGGCATGCTGATTCTAAAGGGTCGCACTGAATCCGAAGGGAAGGGTTGTAGTTATTACACACCGATAATGAGAGTGACGAGGATGATAATATCCCCATTTGCAAACTTAAGTGGAAGAAACTTGCAGAGTCTTGTACATCACTAAGCTTCTCTTCTCGCAATGACTATGTTATATGGGTCGTGGTTATCAGGTCGTCGTTGACATGAGGTAAGTGTCATGGTTGTCATGCAATCTGGGAGTAGGAAATGAGAACCATGACCCATATCACATGACAACCACGACCCATATCACATTATAACTACGACCCATGCAAACCAATCCGAACTAGTAATGGAACCAACACAGGACATCTCTAGTTCTCATTTTATATCGGTCGTGGTTATCATGGATAGTAGTTACTATCATGTGGTGCACTGATTCAGAATGGTCGCCCTGAATCTGAAGGGAAGGGTCGTAGTTATTACCAGGTGATGATGAGAGTGAGGAGGATGCTTCTCTTCTAGCAGTGGCTGTGTTATATGGGTCGTGGTTGTCATGTTATATGGATTGTATTTGTCATGGATCGTGGTTTTTATGTTATTAGTCTCGTGATTTTCATGTTATATGGGTCGTGGATTGCATGGGTCGTAGTCCCATGTTGCATAGGCAGTGGTTGTCATGTTATATGGGTCATGATTGTAATGTTATATATGGGTTGTATTTGTCATGGATCGTGGTTTTTATGTTATTGGTCTCGTGATTTTCATGTTATATGGGCCGTGGATTGCATGGGTCGTAGTCCCATGTTGCATATGCAGTGGTTGTCTTGTTATATGGGTCATTAATGTAATGATATATGGGTTGTAGTTGCATGTTATATGTATCGTGTTTGTCATTTTGCCTGGATCGTGGTTGTTGTTTCAACGTGTATGACATGGCATAGATTATGTACGACATGGATGAAACATAGGCACCGAGCCGTCCATAAGCCATGCCGTGTACATAATCTGTGGTTGTCCGGTTACATGGGTCGTGGTTGTGATGGTATATAGATCATGGCTTCAAGGCTGTTACGAACCGTGGTTTTCATGTTATATAGGATATGGTTTTCAAGCTTAGGAGTCATGATACTGCACTCCCATGACTTTCCATAAGGCACATATCATGCAGGCTTTTCAGGGGGACCAGATTAGGGTCGTGGTTGTGAACCATGAACCAACATGGATGACAAGCACGATCCAATGTCGACAACAACCATGATCTAATATGCATGTGAACTACGGGATCAGATCACACGACAGTTTTGTGATTGTCATACACACTGGGTGGTTGTTCCCAACCACGATCCATCTTAGATGATAACCACGATCCATCTTAGATGACAACCATTAACCATTGTTCTTCATATCCACGATATATCGAGTGGGTCGTTGTTGGCATTTGTTAGGGGTAGTGGTTGTCATGCCAGATGGGTCATACTCGTAAAGCTAAAGGGATCGTGCCCTCCACTGTCTTGTGCAATGCCCAACTCGTTTTGCCTATGACCTTGCATCATGGTTTTCAGGTTATATGGGTTGTTGTTATCAATCGTGGTTTTCATTTTCAATGGGTAGTGGTTATGGTGTTAGACAGATCGTGGTTGTAAGCTGATATGTGTTGTGGTTCTAATGTTATAGGGGTCGTGGTTGTCATGATATATGGATCGTGGTTGGCATCCACGTTCAATGACCCATATACAATAACGATCCATTGTGCATGCCAGCCAATGTGGCTGACAACCGCGATCCAATGTGCATCTGAACCACAACCCATATAACATTATAGCCACGAGCCAAAGTGCAAGACAACTATGACTTGTTCACGAACAATTATGACTCATCTCATTCACCAACCCAATATAGATAATAATAATAATAAGAAACATCAAATACACCAATCCATTCAGCATTCAACATCAAATCAGTGTTTGACTCTCTTCCCTGGTCTACCTGACGCCTCTTCTTGTTGTTTTTTTACGAACGCACTATCATTTTCTTTCGTGAGCTACAGACAGTCATATACAATCGTCTTTCTAAATTTTAGAATTTTCTCCTACAGAAAAAGAACGAACTAATATTAAAACAAAAGACAAAGCAATCAAGATTGAATGTAAATGAATAAATATATACTTACAAGCGTGAAGTTAATTGTACGCATGCTGCACAATGTATTTCATGTATCGATGCTGAAGAAATACGTTCCTGATATTTCCCACATTATCAAATGGGAGCAGGTATAGTTGAGTGAAGATGCTACCTATGTGCTGCGACCGACACGTATCCTAGATAAGAAGGAACAGGTGTTGTGTAGTAAAATTATCTCGCTTGTAAAGGTACTGTGGACACACCATACTGAGGAAGAGGCTACTTGGGAAACAGAAGCCGAGGTCTGCAAGAACTACCCTCAGATTCTCGAGGAGTACGAAAAGGTATTAATTTCAATGACAAAAATTTTTTAAGCCTATATATAGCCCTTAAACCATCCCTCTCTCATTCCATACGAATTTTCCTAACCCTAGGAGAAAGAAGAGAGAACAGAAGAGAAAAGAGTGAGGAGAAGAGAGATAGTACAGGAGATCGTTGTTGGTTCATTCCCACTGCTCCTCGTGTTGAATCACCACCCCACCATCGCTACACCGTCGATTCTAGCTTTGATTTAGATAAAAAATTCTAACCCTAATCTCGTTTTAGGAATCCAAATAGAGGAATCGGTGAAATAGATAACCTATTTCATGATTTAAGTAGCCGTTGTATTGTAGACAAAGACGTTAGAGTACGAGCTTAGAGTTTATAACTTGAAGCGTAACGATGAAAGGTGCGGACTTTAAACATTTAGGTTATGATTTTCAAGGTTTTCAATGTCAATTAATGATTTATGTCTGACTTGATTGCAACCATATGATCTTAGTTATGATGTATTCGATAATTTATACATGTGTGTGAACTATGTGAATATATGACACATTCCATGTGTTTGTTGAAACGTTCGAATGAATATGAAATCATGATTGTGCTTACCATGACTATTAACCTAGAATACATGATCGTTGTATACCATGACAACTCCTTTGTGAAAGGATTTACCATAATATATGTTGTAACTAAGTTAGGGCATGTATGTTGTAATGTGTAGGCTAAGTGTTTGGTAAAATGCCTGAATGAGTTATGGTTTGATGAATTGTAATTATTAAGAAGGAGTCTTTGAGATAGGAGTTCTCGACTACCTATATCTATATGTATAAATTCCTTCATGTAACCTTAATTTACATCACGTGATTTATGTATAAAAAGCATCCACATGCATAGTAACATGCTTTATGTGT